>OX457087.1:32756288-33013356 GCA_949752835.1 Empis stercorea | reverse complement strand
GGAAATTGATGATGATGGTGAAATGGATGAAGAGGAAGAGATCCAAAAACTTGCTTTAGAAAAAATATCACCTGATAAACGTTTAATCAGAAGATTATCCGCAAATAAAAATATAAGAATGTTTGATACAAACAAAGGCGACATAATTACAGTAGCATTACCTGACAAATCACCTATAAATACAAGGCAACGAGCACACACAACTAATTCTTTTATAAGACAAAGCATTTTGTCAAAATACCCAGAAGAGCGAAATCCAGGTAAACGAAAACTAACAACAATAAAGAAGTCACCACCTAAACAACATAAATCATTGACAGCGCCACCACAGTGGACACCTTATAAATAATTAATACAATACAGTTTTTTATACTTATTATTATGGATTTAGGAAATGATTTTTATATTACATTATTTAGTAACGATTCAATTAATTTTTTCCCTGATAATACACTATCATCTTTTGAAAATCGAATACCAACACATATAGATTTAACAAAAGGTAACTGGAAAGTGGGTTTGTCAGAAATATTTATTAATGATTACCTACAAACTGATGAGTACGTAAAAGAAAAATGTGTTACAATTCAATTAGGTGTCTATGAAGTATTAGTAGGCAGGAACAAAGAAAAAGTTAAGAAACGTATCGGCTATACTTTTTATCCCGAGAAAAAATCATTATTTACATATGACGACTGGAAAATAAATTTACTGTGCCTACACTTATCAATAATTTAACACCTTCTGAAGGATTTACTCGCGATCTGTTGCTAACAGAATTTGAAACAGAGGTTATGACTATCTTATTAAGTGACGATATCTATAAAAATGCTATTTATAAACCTGTTTCACCCTCAGACCAATTAAAACTTGTACGACTGTCAAAAACTTTTGATACAGAAAGTTATTTTTTAAAGCAAAATCATAGCTACACTATACTGGAATTGATGAAAGAACTATTTCAACAAAAAAAGGATATCAGTAATTACAAATTAGTAATTATCGACTATTTTAAACGAGCAATGGAAAAATATAATGATGAGAAAAGTGGCATGATAATGGTGTATAGTGATATTATTCAAGCAGAAATATTTGGTAATAACAAAATAAGGGCATTGCGCGCAATAAATATTAATAATTGTAGAAAGTTAAATAATACAGAATTTAAAAATATACAATATGTCCCTGTAGAAAAAAACATGTTTGAGACTTTAGCTATAAAGATTTCTGATCAGTATGGTAAAGATATAAATTTTGTACCTAATTATTACCCCACAAAAATTGTATTACATTTAAAAAATTTTTAATAATAATAAAAACTATATAAATAAAAGAATACTATAAGTCGTTGTTATTTTTTTCAAACATGCAGCGTGAATACATTAAATATTACGCATCGCAAGCTGGTGGTAATATAAATGAAATAGGACCACTATTACAAACACAACAGACAATCCAAAGAGGGCGTGGTCTTGGGAATTTATTCGCAAGTTTATTCCGTTATCTCAAACCATCATTAGTTTCAGGTTTTGATTTTCTTAAAGAAGAAGCTTTGCGAACAGGTGGTAATATTTTATCTGATATAGTATCAGGAGCCAATCCAAAAGAAGCATTTCAAAATCAAGCTAAAGCAGGTATACAAAATTTAAGAACCACAGCAATAAATAAATTACATTCAATGTACGGCAGTGGTAAAAAGAAAAGAAGTTATAAACGCATACAAAAACGTAAAAGTATAAAAAGGCGTGTATAAAAAGTATAAAAACGAAAATCGTATTTAATTGGTAAAAGGCGAAGAACAAAGAAAAGAAATAAAATTAAAAAATCGAGAATATTAGATATTTTTAAATAAAAATGGCTGTCATTGAATGTATGAAGTCTGAATTGGATCTTTTCGCATCACCACCTATACAAACAGGTATATTGCATACAGAGGAAGTAGCATATAATCCATTAGCATCATTAGATGCCTCTCCTTCTACAATAGAATTTGTTTCACTTGGACATGGTGATACATATAGAGATCTTTCATCTACATACATAAAATTTAAAGTCCAAATATTAAAAAAAGATGGTAGCCAATGGATTTCTAACGATAAAATAGGAGCAGGTACTGATATAAAACCAGCACCTCAACCAAGCGTAATAAATAATTTAATGCACTCAATGATTAAACAAGTAAATGTTACACTTAATGGTAAAAATATAACTACTTCTGATTCTTTCTACAATTATAAAAGTTATTTATTGTCTTTATTAAACTACGGTAAAGATGCCAGTGAAACTCATTTAGAAAGTGCAGGATGGGTCTTAGACAAACCAAATATACATGATTTTAATAACACGGGCTCCAGAAATAGGCAAAAAATGTATAATAATTCTGCAATGGTAGAATTAATGGGAAAATTACATGTTGATTTTTTTAATACACCGACTCTGCTTTTAAATAATGTTGATGTGAGAATTTCATTAACTTTAGAAAAACAAGATTTTTTCTTATTTTTTAACGATACGGATGAAAGTCATTTGAAAATTCATGAAGCAACACTATATATGAAACATGTCACAGTTAACCCAAATATTTTATTAGCACATAATACTATTCTTGGAAAAACGAATGCAAAATATCATTATAAAAGAGGAGAAGTAAAAACATTTACTGTAGCAGCAAATGCTTCTAATATATCACTCGATAATGTCTTTATTGGTCAATTACCAAATATATTATTATTTTGTATGGTAAATAACGAAAATTTCAATGGAAAGAGATCAAAAAATCCATTTCATTTTGAGCATCAGAATTTATATCAGTTTCAATTATACGTAAATGGCGTGCCTGTACCCAATTCACCAATTGAAACAAACTTTTCCGAAAGTGGTTGTAATACAAGAGCGTATTTAAGTTTATTCAGGGGTACAGGAATACATCATTACGATAAAGGGCATCAAATTACAAAAGAGCTATTTGGAAAAGGGTTTACAATTTTAGCTTTTGATTTATCTGCCGACGGGACCGGAAATCGATAAAAATCGTAATGTCTACGCAAATTTATAAATAGCTGACAAGCCTAGTTTTATTTTTATTACACTCCTGTACGTACAAGAAGTGACATTATAAAATGTTAAATATTAATACTCAACCGTCATATGCTTTGGTAGATATATCTTTTACCTGCGATAAAGTTCTTAATTTTGCACGTAAAATAAGCATCGCAGGAATTGAAGAATCAAATAAAATAGTACAATATGATTATAAATATTTATATCCGACAACAAAAACAACAGCAGAAAAACAAAATTGCGCAACAAACGGAAATTTATACAACGACAACATAACTCAAATTTTAAATAAAAAATTAAATAAGTTTGCCATAATATTAGTAAATGGTAAAGACAAAAAAGATTTTTTGGTCCAATATATAAAATGTAAATCAATAATTTATGATATTTCCACACTAATTGAACAGCATGAATACACAGCAGATCACAAAAATTCTTCAGAAGAATAAATACACACAAAAATGTTTTAATGGCGTTTATGCTTTCAACCGTATACCTAAACGCATAAGAAAAAAACCATTTTGTATTGTTGTTAATTCTGATCCTGATAACAAACCTGGATTACATTGGTTCGTATTAAACTTTCCGAAAAAGGGGTGTGCTGAATATTTCGATTCGTATGGAAATCAAACAATAACACAAAATATTATAAACAAAATTAATAAATATTCAAAGCAGACATGTTTTATACGTAATAAAAAACGTCTACAAGCCGATTATTCAAATGTGTGTGGGTATTATTGCTGTGTATTTTTATACTTTCGATGCAAAGGAATTTCAATGCAGAATCAAATTACAAAAGAGCTATTTGGAAAAGGGTTTACAATTTTAGCTTTTGATTTATCTGCCGACGGGACCGGAAACGAGCAATGTCAAAGTCTCTTAAATCAAGGTACCATCAGAATTGAAGCAAAATTGAAATCTGCCCTGACATCAACATTAACATGTATTGTATACGGAGAGTTTGATGCATCTTTAGAAATCGATAGCAAAATTAGCAAAATTTTCGATTCGTATGGAAATCAAACAATAACACAAAATATTATAAACAAAATTAATAAATATTCAAAGCAGACATGTTTTATACGTAATAAAAAACGTCTACAAGCCGATTATTCAAATGTGTGTGGGTATTATTGCTGTGTATTTTTATACTTTCGATGCAAAGGAATTTCAATGCAGAATTTTTTAAACATATTTAACTCTAAAGATTTCAATCAAAATGGTAAATTAATTTTAAATTTATATCATAATATTTTTAAAAAATAAATGTTTTTATTAACAAGTTAAAATTGAAAAATAAAAAATGAAATAAAAACGAAAAATAATGTTTTATTTATTTATTCATTTATTATACATTCATTACATAGCAAAGGTATTTCTACAAATAGTTTTGAAAAATTAAATGAGGTATTAAATTTGGGTAAAAATAAATGCTCACTGTTTAATTTTTTAACATTATAAATTGTACATTTTCTAAAATATTCATGGATATAATCTTTAACATATATAAGATTTGTGTAGTTAAAATATGCATGACTCGATATAAAATCTCTTAATTCGTTTACTTTTTTCCATTCTTCAGCGTTGAGTAAAAATGTTAAATTCTCAATCTCGTTATCATTGCATATATTTTGAACAAAAAGTACCCAGAGACTGTAGCTAAATTTCATTGATGTTTGACCAATTTTCGAAATAATCACTATAGGATTTAATGTATATGGATGAAAGCCAGATGATATTTTTGCTGTATTTTCCTCATTTAAAAAATAATGATATGCCAGTAACAAATTACTATCTTTTATATTATGTGCTTCCATTTTAACAATAAAAATACAACTAACGAGAGTGTGAGAATATTACAATTACATAATTTTTAAAAATCAATTTTGTTGTATTTTAACAAACACATGTAAATTTTAAAACAATTTTTTATAGCACACCTATTTCTTGTACTTTGATTGCACATTGAGTGTACTCCACAATATGTGTCGTAATCTTGTAGCTCTTCTAATTTTGGTATATTAGAGCTTATATCAATAATATTAATTGTTTCCGGTATATATTTGGAGAGAAAATCCTTCTTTTGTTTGCCTTTTACGTATATAATGTATGATTCAAGATTTTTTAAAACGTAAGGAAGAAAATTGTACTCAATAACTCCGCTTTCCCATTCCAGGCCGTTAATATATTTCCTGTTATAATCATTTTGATGTATATTGCTGACACTTAACTCTTGTTGTGGATACGGCGGTTTAAACAAATAGTGCTCTGGTAATAAAGACCCCTGCTTTACCAAAGCCAATTCCTTTATAAAATATTGTTTTCCGTTTCCAATGACAAATTGAAAATCAACGAAAATAATTTTTTTCTGCATTACAACCGTTTACTTTGAAAAAAGTTATATAACTGATGTTATTTTAGTTTTTAATTAGTTACAAGGTGTCAATATGAGCAAAAAGTCAATTGTAGATGAGTTACATAAACCATCAAGAAAAAATTTCAAGAGACGAAATGTTAAACAAAAAGGAATTAACGATACATGGCAAATTGATTTAGTAGAAATGCTACCTTTTATTAAATTCAACAAAGGTTATAAATATCTATTAACCGTTATTGATATTTTCTCAAAATTTGCCTACACTGAACCAATTAAAACAAAAAGCGGTACAGATGTAAAAAACGCCATGAATAATATTTTTACTAAAAGTAAAAAGATACCAAAAAATATTCATTCCGATCAAGGAAAAGAATTTTTTAATAGTAATTTTCAAAATTTAATGAAAAAACATAATATAAATCATTACCACACGTACACAAAATTAAAAGCTTCTATTTGTGAACGTTTTAATAGAACATTAAAAAATAATATGTGGAAACAATTTAGTTTACAGGGTAATTATAATTGGATTTCAATTTTAGATGATTTAACATATAAATATAATCATACCCTACACCGTACAATAAAAATGAAACCATATCAAGTAACTAAAAAAAATGAAAATCATATATTGACCACAATATACAATAAACCTAAAATTTACAGAAAAGCAAAATTAAAAGTCAATGACTTTGTACGCATCAGTAAATCTAAAGGAATTTTTCAAAAAGGTTATGAACCAAATTGGTCCACTGAAATATTCAAAATATCAAAAGTAAATACTACTGACCCAGTGACATATTTTTTAATTGATTATAAAGACCAGCCGATAATGGGGGGTTTTTATGAATTTGAATTGCAAAAAACGAAACATTCAGACAAATATCTCGTTGAAAAAATAATTAGGCAAAAAGGAAAACAAGTTTTGGTTAAATGGCTTGGGTTTGATACCACACACAATTCTTGGATTGATAAAAATGATATTTTAAAATAAATTATTGTTTGTTAATTAAGGTGATATTAGAAATTTTTAGGCAAAAAGGAAATCAAGTTTTGGTTAAATGGCTTGGGATTGATATTGCACACAATTTGTGCATTAATAAAAATGATATTTTAAAATAAATATTTGTTTAATAATAAGATGTCAATTTTTATGAGTATGAATAAGATAATTAGTAAAAGCATTAGCAAAAAAGGATTTGGTATAAAAATCGAGGATTTTAGATTTTAAAAATTAGTTTCAACTTGAAGTTAACAAAGGCATATTATAAAGTAATATAAAATTTAATAAAAATGAACCAACAACAACAGCAAGATCAACAACAACTACTACAAGAAATTTTACTACAACAACAACAAGATCAGCAGCAGCAACAGGATGAAGGTTTTTATGAGGAGTTCGAAGAATGGGATCTCGGTATGTTGCAGGACAATATACTATATCGTAGAATGCTGGTAGAGAACATAGACAGCGTTATAGAAGAAATAAATGTTCTTGATATAAGAATAGATGTAGCCACAAGATACATAAGAGCTATAATTAACGGCATAAGGAACCAGGATATAATTTTCGATGAATTACAGCGTGAATTCTCCCAAATTAATGAATGGAGAGAACAGCTGCATTATCTATATGCAGCACTAGATAACTACAGAGCAGAACTTCAGCAGATTTTATAAATAATAACAACTTTTTTTTTTACAATATATATTTTTATTTTATTAAGATTCTTATATATTTTAAAAAATTATAAAATATAATAAATAATTAAAAACTTAAAATATTAATTTTTATTATTATTATTTATTCATTAATCTTTTAACATTTTATAGCCATAAGGTACTGAATTATAATCCTCTAAAAATTTTCGTTTTTTAGAAAGAGGTTGGTATTTCTTAATTTCAGGAACAACAATTACATTGTGCTCTTTAGTTCTCCGGAACATCTTTGAAAGAATTTTAACTGGTTCTTGGTTTTCTTCATTTATTATCATATTTTTAATAGTATCGAAATTTATTAATTGTATATTTCTGTGATTTAAGCAAATACCTTTAACTTTACAGCTTGTTTTATTATTATTTTCAGTGGTTGAAAAAACTTTAAAAGCATAATTTTTCGGTCCACCGCTTACAAATTCAGTTATATAGCTACCTGCACCGTAATCACCTTCTAACTCATCAGTCATATCGCCAACAAAGTTTCCTGTAGGTGGTTCGTATAAATTTGGTCTGCTGATATATATTACTGAATCTGTATCATAGTAAATCACACGATCGTCAAGTTTTTCCAAATAGCTGTACAATTTAAGCCGGGCTTGGGCTGTTGTATAAGCGGCTACACAAACATTTGCAGTTAACAAAGACGGACACTCCTCATCTATTGACTTTGAGTTGACTATTAAAGTTTCCTCGTTTATTGGTAATATGTTGTTTATTAAAGTTATTGGATTTGTTAACATTTCATATAATTCCTCTGGTTGATTTACAATTGTTGTTTTTGGCATATTTTCACGTTGTCCAAATTTTCCCCAAAAAGAATTTAATATTAATTTAGCTAAAGATCTTTTCCCTGCATTTTTCACAATTTCACTAAATTTCAGCTGAATTCCTTCACTATTTAAAAATTCCTCAATGTATTTGTCTTTTTCAGCTTGAGTAGAACAATTAGAGGGAAAGCCTGAAGCTTCCTGTTTTAATTTAATAAACTTGTTCATCATGTCTGCAAAAAGGCCGCCATTGTTTTTATTGTATTGTTCAACTTTATACTCCCATATTTCATAAATTTCTAATATTTTATATTTTTTTTCGACTGCCTTATTAACTTCATCAATAATCCAAGTACCAGTTAATGCCTTTTGGTTGTCATCGTGTTCACACTCTTCATAACAAAATTGATCTGAACAAGTTTTACACAAAGTAAAAATTAACTTATTGTTTTGTTTTATAGGTAGAATAGGATGATATAAATTATAAGGTGGTAAAATTTTACATTTTATTATTCCTTCAGTTTGCGGTAGAATAATATTTTCACATATATTATTTCCAGCATAAAGTTTCGGATGGCCTATTGGAAATTTACCATATTTGCAAACCCACGGATATAAAGAGCAAATATCAATGTATTTAATTTTTTCGTTTTCTTTGCATTTATAATATGTTCTTGTGTTACCCGTCCTTCCACCATAAAATGCATCTCTAGGGTTTAATGGTAAATAATTTAATATTGAATGAAACTTTAAATTTTTCATGTTTTCATCTACTTCTAGTTTTTTCCGAAATTCACATTCCCACATTTCAAAAAGTTCATAACCAGTAGTTTTTAAATGTAGAGATTTGGAAATAGTTGATTCATATCGAGTATTCAGTGTTTCTTTTGAATTTTTATGTAAATGATTATCACGGTTGTGTTTGAAACAGACAGGATGACCATGATAATAGCAACCGTAAAACTCGAAAATTTGATTTGTTTCTTCACAAAATCCGTCAACTTTTACACCCTGTATAATAATTTCTTTTCCATTTAAAGCATGTCGTATTTTTATATTTTTCTCTTTTTCTTCATGCAATAACCATTGAATTGCTATTTTGGATTGACCATTACCTTCATGGTAATTATTTTTTGGTATAATGCTTATTGTATTTGATTTCAAAAAATTGCGTCTAAAAATCAAATTACAAGTTGATGCAATCGTACATGCTTCGGTAAACGGACATACATTGCATTCATTTAACAATAATTGACGAAATTTAATGGACGCTTCAGTTAAAATTAGTACATCGTTTTGACAGTACGAAACTAATTCATTCTGCATATTAAAAGTTTTATTTTTATTTTCATCGTACCATTTTAAAAATTCCTTTCTTTCCTCACTTTTCATTGAATCGGGATCATAAAAATTCATTTCAGGCAATAATCCTATATACTCGGAATTTTCTAAGGTGTTAAACAGGTGAGGAAAATAACCTTTCTTAGATGATGTTTCTAAATCAAATGCTTTTGGTAATTTAGCCAACGCCATTGGAAAATAGTTTAAAGAATCAATAAATTTTATATTCTTTAAACACATCATTACTATTTTTGTTCCTTGCATGATTAATTCCGGTTTTAAATCAGTTAACAATAATATGTGGTTTAAAATAAACTGGTGATCAAAAGATTTACCATTGTGTGCTATGACAGTTACTTTTTTAAATTTTTTGGAAATTAATAACAAATCATTTACAAATTTACTAATTACATTTTCCTTGTAAATAGTTTCTCTAAAACCACATTTCTGACAAAAGTATAATTTTTCTAAATTAATACAAATATCACATCGTTTAGCAGCAACACACAAAATAGGTTCATGAAGTTTAATATCACCTATAGCATTTTTATCAACATACTTTTCCTGACGAGTTTCTAAATCATAAAATATAAACAATATATCTTTTAGTAATGGTGAGCGTGTGTCTGTCTTAATAAAACATTGATGTTCTTTGGAAACGTTTAATTGGCATACTTTACAAAAATATTCACCACAAATGTGTTTTTTTTCTTTTTTAAATACTTTTAGGCATAATAAACAACGATTTATCGTATTGCAAGTACTTCTATTATTTAAATCCAATAACAAGTGATTATTGTAACATATCTGGTTTTTGAAATATCGGTTACATAACTTACATATAACTTTCGAAATGTCTTCTTGACAATATGGTGATTTTTGGCAACTTAGACAGCTTTTAATGCAGCAGTGACTATTTTTTGTATTAAAAGGTGTGTTACATTGATTACAA
The DNA here is from genome assembly GCA_949752835.1 of Empis stercorea. Lineage (NCBI taxonomy): Eukaryota > Metazoa > Arthropoda > Insecta > Diptera > Empididae > Empis > Empis stercorea. The sequence goes on along the minus strand of OX457087.1, from coordinate 33,003,137 downwards.
AAATAGCCACAACAAAAAGCTGCCGTACGTGAAGTTATAACGTTAAAATGATTGTCGTGGTATAGTAAATCCAGTCTTTTTCCATCTTCATGTCCTTGGAAAATAATATCACGGCCTTTAGTTCCATATTTAAAGACAGTTATTTTGTAGTCTTTTAAATATGCTTGAAATTTACGTAATTCTTCTACACCTGCACCTTCTGGCGAAATATTTATTTCTGATTTGTTTAACAAATCTAGTGTTTTAATTGTTTGTAATTTATTTATATCCTTTTTAATTTTATTTTTATCTTTATCGTTATCAGCTACAGAAATATCAACGACTAAAGCTCTTGGAAGGCACATATAATCAGCATTATTTATTGTTATAATACCTTTACGTTTGATACATTCCTCTTTAAAAGTAAAATAATTATTTGCTCTTTTCCCTTGACCTTGGGGCATACGAACATATGTGACAGTTAAGCAAAACTTATCTGTACTTAAACCTTCAGATTTGCTTTGGAAAACTCTCGTTATAAGGTCCCAAAGATCTTCGGTCGAAACTAAATTAGCTGCTCTAAAGCTCATATATCCTGGCCCCCGCTCCTCGAAACTCTCACCACAAAAACTTATACCTATTTGATCAGTAGGCAAGACATCTCTTGTCGAAGATTGTACTATTTCCTCAATAGCTGCTTTAATCCAATTTATTGGATCCTCATCTAAGGGTATTTGATTAATTTTAAATTCGATACGTCTAGCACGCACATTAAACCGTTTTACAAAAACTTCCGATTCACTTTTAATAGATACTCTCGACATTTTTAAAACAATTGAAAGTAAGTAAAGGTTATGATAAACTGAGGCTTAAAACTATGGTGTTTCTTTAATATAAGATTTTAATTATTAAAAGTAACAAAAATCTTAGTTATTATTAAAAATTACATTTACGTAAATAATAATTAATGGTTTTTCATACAAGTTTATCGATGCGTTTCTTAATATATTGGTTTTTATTATTATTATTAAAAATCTTTAATAATTTTAAAAATTCTCACAAGATATATATATATATATATATATATATATATATATATATAATAATTAATATATATATGTATATAAATATTACTTATATACGGTAATTATTAATTTTTTCATACAAATTTATCAATGCGTTTCAATTTTTTAATATATTGGTTTTTATTATTATTATTATTATTAAAAATCTTTAATAATTTTAAAAATTCTCACAAGAAAAAAATACATTTACGTAATAATCATATTGTATCTTTTAATTTTTGTCAAAAGTAATACCGATTAAAATTTGACCGGAAATATTAATTGCATTTTGCTTTTAATAAAACATTAAAATGCAGACTTTTTAATAACAGATGGTATCTTTAAATTTTTGCCTTAAAGTAATTCCGATTAAAATCCGACCGAAAATATTAATTGCATTTTGCTTTTCATAAAAACATTAAAATGCAGACTTTTTAATTCAAGCTCATAGTGGTCCAATTATTAACTAATGAACCATAAAATTCAATGTAGATTTTAACTAATCAGGACCAGAAATAATTAATGAAAGGCTTACAATAAAATATAATGAAATAATGAATATAATTAATTTTAAACAATTATTTAGGTACAATATTTTAAAAAATAATGTACCTAAAAGTATTTTCGTCTTTTGATACCAGAGTATATCAGTTAATTTTTAAACCTCAAGAAGTAAAATGGTAAGAAGATATTTACAAATTTTATATCTATTATTATTATTATTATGAAAATTTAACTTTCTAGGCATTTTTGCAAAAATTTGAAACAGCTGTAAGCGGATGCTCTCAGGACTATACCAAGCTGGACGAATTGATAATCGGAAAAGCATACAAGGTGCTGAACTTTGAATTTATTAATACGGTTTATGGACAGCAAGTAACAGCCATCCTAGAGGATTTAACTTCAGGTGAAACATTATGGGTATTTCTTCCCAAAAGAATTTCTTTGGCTGTTACCACTGAAGAAGAATTGCAAGAGCTAAAAAACGAAAACTACTTTTTAATTTTTAAAGGACGTGATATAAATCGCAAAAATATGGCTATACTTGATTTTGTAAAAGACCTAAATACTCAAAAATTATTTTAAAATTTTAAAATATATATTTATTTTATATTAGATAATAATAAATTAAAATTACATAATAAAATGATTATTATTATTTTATTACTTAAATTTTACATGTTTTTATTTCTGAAAATTATAAGAAAATCATAAATTTATATTTATGTCAAGTTTTATCAAAAAAATTCTTATATATGTATAACATTTAAACAACGACATAACATGTGATGCTAATATTACAGTAAATAAATATTCATATACACACTCAAATACCACACATAATTTTTAAAAAGACAACACCCTGAAAATATAACCTTCTGTCTATTTCCAGATTCTGCTTAAATTTTTTAAAAAAAATTTACGTTTATCTGAAAATAGTAAAGCTTTGAATGCAATATAGTTGTGTAGCCTAAGCGTTAAAGTCGATTAATTTGAAAAATTAGCCTTTATCTGAAAAACTTACCGATGATTGTTTGGTCTTGAGCGTGATTCGAACAAACAATCATCGGCAAGTTTTTCAGATAAGGATTAATTTTTTAAGTTAATCACGACTTTACCGCTTAGGCTACACAAATATATACATCAATCCTTTCTAATTAATAATCAAATACTTTTTGTTTATGCAGATCTAAGCAGAATGACGTATATTCAATAGTTCAGCATAGTAAACAACCATACAGTATACATATTATTCTTATATTTGAGATATAACAACAATATATTAAAAGTTTTCCAGACTTTTTTATATAGTTGTGTAGCCTAATTGGTAAAGTGGTGAGAATTTGACGACGAACGACAGTAGTTCGAATCTCAAAATGCTTTTTAAAATATTTTTTTTTTGTATTTTTTTAAAAAAATTTATGTTTTTTTTTTGTATTTTTTAATTCAGAACATGTGATAATTTCATGTATGGAAAACATTATCTGTAAAATTGGCGAAAATTAGTTAAATTCCTCCATACATGAAATTATCACATATTCTGAATTAAAAATACAAAAAAAAATACACAACAAAAAAATCCATCGTTGAATCATCTGAAAAATTTGTTTTAATCTGAAAATCGGGAAAGGGATGAAAGGTAGGTAAATTATAAAAACAACTTATTTTTGAATTTTATTTTTAAGTGAAATATTTTTATTTATATAGATTATTATTGATATTATAATAGTATTGTATAAATAAATACTCATATACACACTCAAATACCACACATATTTTTTTATATAAGACCTAAGCATAATGACGTATATACAATAGTTCAGCATAGTAAACAACCATGCAATATATTATTGTTATATTTGAGATAACAAGAATATAATTAAAATTTTTCCAGACTTTTTTATATAGTTGTGTAGCCTAATTGATAAGGTGGTGAGAATTTGATGACGAACGACAGTAGTTCGAATCTCGAAATGCTTTTTAGAATTTTTATGTTTCTTTTTTTTTTTGTATTTTTTAATTCAGAACATGTGATATTTTCATGTATGGTAATCATTATCTATAAAATCGGCGAAAATTATGTAAATTCCTCCATACATTATAATAGTATTGTATTTAACAAAAATTATATAAATTATATAAATGATAACAAAAATTATATAAATTTGTCCAAAAGTTATTATATTTCACAAATGTTATTTAAAATAACTCTCAATAAAAAAATAAAAAAACTATAACATAATTAATAGATATTACAATAGCTATTATATAATACATCTTTCAAAAAAAAAAATCATGCCGCGATGAGCTGCACCCGCTGCTACTTCTCGAGGCTCTAAAAAGTAGGATGTTGAATTTATCCATTAAGTTCAAAACTTCCACGGAACTTACCTCTCTGCTTGGTGCCACTGCCTATTTCGCCCTTTATTTAAAGTAAAAATAATAATAATAAAAAAAAATATAATTAGAAAAATTATAATTAGAAAATAAAATTTTAAAATACTTACTGCGCTTTCATTACTCCTGCCAACGTCTGCAGATCCTTTTTTTTTAGCTAACCAGTTTTCCTCCTCCTTCTTCTGTACCTATTGGAATTAAAATTATAATTATAAAATAAAATACCTTAATATAAAAAACTTACATTTACTTCACCACCTACGTCTATTAGAGATTTATTTTTGTCCGGATTATATCGTATCAGCTGATCTTTCTTTTCCATCTATTATTATAATAATAAAAAATATTAAAACAATATTTGAAATGTATTTTAAATTAACTTACCGATGAATGTTTGTAGTAATTATTTGTCTGATACAGGGATACCTGATCAGAAAAATTAAATGTAAAGGAAATATTGCTGTTGTTGTTGAAGTTGATTGTTGGTGCTGAAATATTCCCTGCCGGTAGCTGAACTGTATTATGAGTATTTAAAATAACATTTAATAAAATAATAAATATAATTTTTTCTGCAATCATTTTTATTATTTTTTATTAATTATTTTTCTTCAAAATTAATATTTTTCACGATTAAATTTTTCTTCAAAATTAATATTTTTCACGATTACAAATTTAATTAATTTGTCAAAATTAAGATTTTTCACGATTAAAAATTATATTAATAATTAATTTTTTCAAAATTATAATTTTCACAAATAAATAATTTATTTTTCTAATTTTTTTTAAAAATTTTAAAATTATCTTTTATATAATTTTTTTATTAAAATATTTATAAAAACTGAAATCTGAACACAGCACAAGAACTTTTAAAAAAATAAAAACGTTTGAAACACGACTGACTTTTCTGATTGTTAGAAATCAAATGCATACGTTTTATGATATTAAAACCAAAATTATAATATTATGCAACAAAAGAAAATCATTCGATGTAATCAGATATTTTTTCAAAAAATGCAAAGTTAAGTAAAAATAATTATAAAAACGCAAACAAAGGGTAACCTTCACTATTCCGAATTTGATAATTATATTTTTTTGTTAGACAAAACAATAAAAATATTATTTTTCTGGATCATCTATTTTAATTTATGTTATATTGATTATTAATAACAAAAAATATAAGTACACAAATTTCTAAGCGCGACCGACTATCTTTGATAGCCGAATTGGTAGCGCGTCGGCATACAAATCCAAGCTTGATGGTTCAAATCCACTTCAAAGCAACAAAGTTTTTTTTAAAATATATTTTTTTTTAGAATATAAACAAATTTTTTTTTGCAGTATATTTACATATTTTCATTCTCCCTTTCACATTCACGGTTTCCGTTGCTTATTATTATTATACAGACTTTATATCTGTATATATAAAGAACGAATAAATGTAGATTATATATCAAATATAAACCATGAATACAAAACAAGTCGATGGCTCAACAGGTAGAGCGCTGACTTATTAAACACAACGTACCCAGATCAATCCCCAACAAAGTGACTACTTTTTTTCAAAATAATTTAAATCTCACCCATACTTACAAAAACCTGTATACACAGTATACACAAGCCACACGACAAATACCCCTAAGCCCCTAATCCATTTACACTTACAGGAAGTAGCAGAATACAGAACAGAGAAAGACAAAACTAACCATGCGCAACGGCATATACACAGGTGACGAAAGAGCAATAACCAGATGACCTAATTACCACGGCAGCACACGACAGCCATTAAGAACAGCCATTAAAAACAGCCACTAAGAGCAGCCACTAAAAACAGCCGCTAATAGCAGCCAGCAGCCAGCAGCCGCTAAGAATAGCCCGCAGCCATTAGCCGCTAATAGCAGCCCGCAGCCATTAGCCGCTAATAGCAGCCCGCAGCCATTAGCCGCTAATAGCAGCCAGCAGCCATTAGCCGCTAATAGCAGCCAGCAGCCATTAGCCGCTAATAGCAGCCAGCAGCCATTAGCCGCTAATAGCAGCCAGCAGCCATTAGCCGCTAATAGCAGCCACTAAGAGCAGCCCGCAGCCATCACCCGCTAATAGCAGCCATTAAAAACAGCCATTAAGAACAGCCATTAAAAACAGCCATTAAGAACACCAATTAACAACGCCCATTAATCACACCAATTAACAACGCCCATTAATCACACCATTAATCACACCATTAATTACACATTAATTAACCCATTAATTACACCATTAATTACCCATTAATGACACCTGAAATTTTCCCACGCCAAATCGTCCTATATACTACTCATAGATCTCCGCTTGAAAGATACTCGAGTTATCAGGTAACCGGTGCCCTTTATTCCCACTCTTCCATAACCCAGATTCCCTAAGTCTGAGAGCACTCTTGAGTGCTATGGATTTTACATAAGTTTCTATCGGGAGTATATGAAGCATCATTTCTATAGCTCTAGTGGCCGTCGTCCTGATTGCCCCTGTGATCCCAATACAAATCATTCTTTGTAATCTTGTCATGGACATGGCATTAGACTTAATTTCTAGGGCATTCCACCAGACCAACGAGCCATATGTAAGAACTGGTCTTATTATGGACATATACATCCAGTGGACAATTCTTGGACTAAGTCCCCATGTTTTCCCTATCATCTTTTTACAAGCAAAGTAGGCATTTGATGCCTTCTTTACTCTATCTTCAATGGTGTGTTTCCAATTTAGCTTGGGATGTAGGAACAGTCCCAAGTATTTGGCACCTTCCGACAGGGGTAGCGGTACGCCATTCAGACATGGATGTCTGAATTCTTTACCCCTTTTCCTTGTGAAAAGAACTAATTCTGTTTTTTGTGGATTAATGTTTAATCCACATTTCTCGGCCCATTTACATAAAGCCTTAAGACCGTATTCAAGGATTTCGCTTAGTGTTTCTAGAAATTTTCCACAAACAAATATAGCTATATCATCGGCATAGGCGAGTACCTTTACACCAAGGGCAGGTAGTGCCTGAAGGATTTCATCTACCACCAGAAGCCATAAGAGTGGGGACAAAACCCCACCCTGAGGGGTGCCTCTAGTAGTCCTAATTCTTATCTTCCCTGTTCCCAAGGAAGAATTAACTGTTCTAAACCTGAGCATTGATGCGATCCATCGCGCTACGAATGGATTTACATCCATTCTTGCTAGCGACTTTTCTGTTGCATCCATTCTTACATTATTGAAGGCACCTTCAATATCCAAGAATGCTGCTAGGGTGTATTCTTTATACTAGAGAGACTTTTCTACCGTAGAGACCACCTCATGCAGAGCAGTCTCTACCGATTTTCCCTTGACATAAGCATGCTGTGCACTTGAAAATCCTTTCTTTTCTAGAATCGTTCTGAGATGGTAATCCAATAGTCGTTCCATAGTTTTCAGTAAAAACGATGAAAGACTAATGTGTCTATAGTCCTTGGGCGCGATATGACTTGGCTTACCTGCCTTCGGAATAAAGGTTACCCTAACTTCTTGCCATAGTTCCGGGATGTATCCCAGATATAAGCAACTTTTAAAGATCTTCACCAGGGAAGGACCAATTAGTGGCATGGTCCTTTGTAGCATGATGGGCACCACACCATCAGGCCCTGGAGATTTAAAAGGGGAGAACGACATAATGGCATTCTTAACTTTTTCCAAGGTAATTATTCGTTCTGGGAAGTCATTTTCCAAGTTAAGAGGACCTTCCTGAGAGCTAGCAATCTCAAGATGCGTGGTACTCCCTGGAAAATGAGTTTCTATTAAGATATCTAGACTTTCCTGACTTGTCTCAGTCCAGGTTCCGTCGTCCCTTTGAAGGTAACCTGGAACTTCCGGGTCCTTCGCTAGGATTTTCCGCAACCTAGAGGCTTCATTTGTGTTTTCAATATCTTCACAGAGGCGTCTCCATGAACTTCGCTTAGCGTATGCAAGGGAAGATTTGAATTCTTTTTGACTGAGACGGTATTGGTCCCAGTCCTCTTCTGATTCGGTTCTCTTTGCTTTCTTGAACAACCGCCTTGCCTTAGTTCTCAAAGTCTCAAGATCTTTGGACCACCACTTTGGTCCATCTTTCCTAGACTTATTAGAGATGGGACAGGACGTTTCGTATGCGTTCATTAAGATATACGTTAAGCCGGTAACTTCTTTGTCGATGTCAACTGTACTATTTAACTCACCCCCCATGAGTGAGTTAATGTTCGTACCGACTGTTTCGACGAAGTTATCCCAGTTGGTTCTTCTAATATTCCTAAACATGGTTCCTTGGTGTAAGCCAATGGTTACATCAAAGAGAATTATTCTATGGTCAGAAAAAGATTCTAGGTCCGATACTAACCAATTGTCAACTTTAAATCTAGCTGAATTCGATATCAGAGTAATGTCTAAGACTTCTTTCCTACCTCTTATCACAAAAGTAGGTTCTGCACCTTTGTTACAGATTAGTAGGTTAGTAGTACAAAGAAACTCAAATAAAGACTCACCCCTTACATTAATGTCTGTGCTGGCCCATTGGGAGTGATGTGCATTGGCATCACATCCAACAACAATGTCTAGATTCTTCTGTTCCACCATCCTAATCAAGTTGGAGAACCCAATTGGTGGTGGTGATTCTTCCGAGTCAGATGCGAAGTAGGCGGACGTGAAGATAAGATTGCTACCTTCAGTCCCCTCGCATCTTACTGTGGTCTGGTCTCCATTGCTGTAATTGCTCAATAGAAACATGTTAATATTTTTCTTAGCTAAGATGCAAGTTCTTTTCTTACCTGTATCCGAGTAAAACAGTCTATAGTTTGGTGTTTTTAGACCTTGGATTTGGTTGTTGTTTATCCAAGGTTCCTGTAGCAGGGCTACATCAATCTGCTTGTCCACCAATAGCCGAAGCAGATTTGCCGATGCAGCCTTGCAATGATGAAGATTAACTTGGGTAACCTTCATCATTGAGGATCAGTTACTTCGTCTACTGCCTCCACTTGCGGCATCTTTACAATGATGGTACCACAACCGAAGGACAGCGTCCAATTTCTCTCCCTTAGGATAGGGACCGCTTCTTTATCCCACGCAAGAAGAATGCGCTGCCACCCTTTTTGCGGGGGATCCCTCTGGACTATTTTCAGACCAGCCATTGGTATTCCTGCATTTTGTTTTCGGAGCAGGTCGAGGATCTTTTGGTCCCCATATACCGGTGCAGGAACAGTAACCCAGGTTTGAGGCTTGATTAATGTCGACCTGGTGACCACATCAAACCTCGCCCCATCCCATAGCTCTCCGATTTGAGAGATATAGGATTCAAGCCTCCCAAGAGTGGACTTGTTCTTGCAGATCATGGTCCGCACCCCCTTGTACCATCCTCGTGCAATGATGGTGAACGAATCCACTTCTGAGAAGCCTGCTGGGTCTGCCAACAGCTGGTCAGTAATTGCAGCTTCAACTAGCAACCAACGCTCTGGTGAGATCTTGTGATCCTGGTCACTAAGATCTCTGATCGCAACGTGCAAACTCTCTGAGGTAGCTACTGGTACCTTACGCTGTCTTTTAGGCTCGACTTTTTCGTCATCGGCTGAGCGAATTCTCTTCTTCTGAACGCCTTCCACATTAGCTTTTGCCATTTTTATTTACAATCATTCCTTTCTTTAAATATTTAGTAATTGGATAAGCTACTTTAGCAAAATCCTTAATGAATTTTCTGTAATATCCACTCATACCGATAAATTGTTTTATTTGTTTTGAATTATTTGGGAGTTTTAACTCCTGGATTATTTTTATTTTATTGGGATTGGGTTTGATTCCTTCTGGAGTTAGAATATGTCCCAAAAATTCTGTTTCTTTTTTAAAGAAACTACATTTATTAATTTGAATTTTTACACCAGCTTTTCTAATGCAATCAAATACCTTTTTTATGCTAATAATGTGTTCTTCTAAAGATGTACTGAAAATTAATATATCGTCAAGATAAACTACACATATTTTGTTAATGAGGTCTCTTAATATAGAGTTCATTAATCTCTGAAATGTTGAAGGGGCGTTTTTCAACCCAAATGGCATCCTTAAATATTCATAATGACGAAAAGGTGTCGAGAAAGCTGTTTCTTTCTATCTTCAGATTTTAATAATATTTGGTGGAATCCTTTTGCCAAATCTATTGTAGTAAAATATTGTGCTTTTCCTACTTTGTCAATAATACTTTCAATACATGGGATATTTATCGTTAATTGTCACTTCATTCAGTTTCCTGTAATCAGTAACTAAACGCCATTTTTGCTCACCCGAATTATCTTTCTTTTTTGGAACAATCCATAAAGGACTGTTATATGGAGAGTTGCTATGTTTTATTATATTTTGGTCTAACATTTCTTTGAGTTGTTTCTCGATTTCCTGTTCATGAATACGAGGATAACGATAAATTTTAGAATAAATAGCATTATTTGTTGTTGTAAGTATTTCGTGTTGTATTTCACAAGTTGACGCTAATTTATCACCTTTATAAAATAATTCGTTAATTCATTGTTTTAAAATTTTTAATGTATTTTGTTTTTCTTCGAAATTTAAATGATCAAGGTTTATATTTTTAATATTACTTGTTTCAAAATTACAAATTTCAATTCATATCAAATAATGATCATTTTTGTCAAAAGAAATTTTATTACCATTTACTTCTATATATTTGTTTCCCAAATCAATTTTTGTTTTTAAAGGAATTAAAAAATTCTGTCCAATTATTGCATCATATTTACGATCTGATAAGGTCATTACTTTCCAAGATAAAGTACCTAATTTATTAAATTCAATTGGAATTGGGGTAATAATTTTATTTGTTACTTTACAAATACCATTTAGAGTAGAAAAATAAAGAGGTTTTTCTAATTTATTTTCGCGACAATTTTTAAGAATATTTGGTTTTAATATGCTAGTTTCAGATCCTGTATCGATTAAACAATTTATTTTTGTATTATTAATAGTTAGTGTAATTATTGGTAAGTTTTTGTCCGATGCTCGTTTGTAAAATTTACGTCACTTTGTTGGATATTGTCAATTTCCATTGGTACTTCATTATTAGAATTATGATTGGGTACATGCCTAAACTTCCCTGAACTATTGTTAAACTTATTTTCATTATTAAATGATCTCTGTTGTCTAAAATTTTTACATATCCTATTATTATTAACGGAATTAATATCCTGTCTATTATTATCATATCGCCTAAAATTTCCCGAAAAATTTCTAAAATTATTTTGTTGTTGACCGAATGTTTTATATTGATTATATAAAATATTAACGGAATTAATATCCTGTCTATTATTATCATATCGCCTAAAATTTCCCGAAAAATTTCTAAAATTATTTTGTTGTTGACGAATTATTATTACGATAATTATTATAACCTTTTGTAAAATTATTTTCACGTTTAAAGTCCCTACGAGGTGCGTTATTTTGACGTAAATCTCTACTATTTTTTTTTATAATTACAATGAATCACATTAAAATTCTGGACGCAAATTGCAGACTTTTTAAGCAGAACATTCGTCTAACAAACCTAGCTCATTGAAAATATTGATAACTTAATTTAAAGTCATATTATTTTTTATATTTGTGCGGTACCTTCCCGTTAACATATCTTTTACAATATCAACTAGATTTTTATCATTGTTATTAGGATTATAGTTTGTTGGTTTATTATCGTCATATTCGTATATTTCATTTAATTGAAAATTTATAGATCTGATAATATTAAATAATTCTCTTAAATTACTTTAATACTGCGACTTTCGTCCATAAATTTCTTGTATGTTTTCCTCAGCTTATATTGTATTTTCAACTCTGCCTTCACTGCTTCCCAAGTTAAGTTGTCCGCTAATCTTTGTATACATCTCTTTGCTTCACCTTGTATCTTTGCCTTGAACACTAATTGAAAACCAAATTGTAGAAGTTCATGATTATTTGCACATAAACTTCCGATGTTTTCCACAGCATTGATAAATTCATTTAATGTGTAATCAGTTTTTCTGTAAAATGTTTCAATATTTTGAAATTTATTCAAAATTTGATCATTTGTTAATTGAAAAACTCTCTCTGGTTGGACAATTTGTTGTCGTAAAGCTGCCATTTCTGCTTGATTTTGTTCCTGCATTTGTTGAATGATTTGTTGTAAGTTTTGAATTTGTTGTAAATTTTGAACATCGTTTTGTGCCATTTTATATAGTTAAAAGTTAACTATTATTGTAATAATTAAAAACCTTGTTTCTATATAGTAAATAATTTTTGAGAGATACTACTGCGTTTCCGATTTTTAATTATGATTTTCGATTCGATCACTGGATACTTATTCTTTAGAATAGTATCCTAGCGACTGTGCCAATTATATTTTTTAATTTATTATTAAAAAAAATATTATTAATAAGTAAAACAAAATAATTTTATTTTTATTTATAATTTTATTAATACTTAATTTAATTTTATAGTATATTATTAATATCGATCTCTTCAGAGTCGATCTATATTATTTGAATGTGGTCTTAGGACTGAATTTTATTTATGATTTTAAGTTTCATTTAACTTCTTACAAAAGAATTAAATTAAACAAAAATAAGATAAGATATATATATTCTTATTATATGTGAATATATATATATGATCATTTCCGTTTAAATATTAATTTCTCAAATTACATTATTATATTTCAATTTGCGTAAGATCATTATTTCAATTGTAAATACTTTTATAATTGAAATGATTATTTTACCCTTTCATTTATTAATTAAATATCAATTAAAGTAAATTTTAAAAATTTGAGATAATCATCATTTAAATAAAGATTTTGTATTTTTAATTTTAAACATAACAAAATGCATATTAATGCATTTTAAGCATTTTAAATTCTTATGTTGATTTTATTCATTAAATCATTAGTTTATTTATTATCAACATAAGTCGCATTTTCCTTATTATGGGTTATGTTAGATAACGTAACTCGCGCTGGACACTTAATTTATTTTCTCGGTTTTAAAATATAATTTTTAAATTTTTAACCGGTACCAACTTTTTTATAAATATTTTGTTTTTCCCTCTTTATTATTTACTTTCTCACTTAGGTTAGGTTAGGTTAGGTTAAGAAGGGGTGTGTGTTGAACTTTGGTCAACACACGTCACGAGAGATCTCGGTGGATCCATTGTGTTTCCCGCACGTGGTCCAAAACTAAGCACTAATCCTGTCAAAGATTCTACTTACCTTTATGAAGAGAACCGTTCTCCATAGAGGTATGGTTGAAAGGGTCGATAAGTTATCTAAAGTGTCTCGGCCTAAGTATTTGTACCTGATGCGTGCAAGGCTGTCACATTCGCACACTAGATGTTCTAGTGTGGCTTCTTTCGTTTCGTCTCCACAGCGACATAAGTCAACCATGGGAAACCCTAGATAGGTACCATGTGTACCGATCAAGCAATGACCAGTAATGAGACCGATCAGTTTTCTGCAGGTTGTTCTATTCATGGATAGGACAAATTCCGATCTTTTCTTGGATAGTCGCGGCCAGCATAGTTTGGTTTGACGATACTGAGGATATAGTTCCCAAGTGTTGTTAACTATTTTGATCGCTTCTTCCTCAATTAAGCGTTTCGCGAATTCAATTGGACAGTCAATTTGTGGCTCAACATTGACCAAGGATAACGCCGCGCCTTGTCGAGCAAGTAAATCCGCTTTTTCATTACCTTCAATGCCGCAGTGTCCTGGAACCCAGCATATTCTAACCGAGTGTCTTTGTGTCAATTGATTTAGGAATCCTTGACATTTTTTAACTAATTTCGATTTAGTGACAAAAGATCCCATTGCCTTGATGGCCGCCTGGCTATCAACATAGATGGATATCTTATGCCGGTTCAGGTTTTGCTCAAGCAGCTTTTGAGCCGCTTTTTGAATAGCATAGATCTCCGCTTGAAAGATACTCGAGTTATCAGGTAACCGGTATGATTCATCGAGTCCTATTTCTAGAGAGTGGATACCCGCCCCCGTTCCTTCTTCCATTTTCGATCCATCCGTATAAACAGCCACCTCAGAGTTTGTCGTGACACTACTATGGGCCCACAACTCCCTCGTTGGTATAACTATTTCATACGATAGATCGAAGTCGTATGTTGGAGTAATATAATCTGTAATATGGGGTAGGTTCGACGCCATGGCGTCCATCAGTATTTTACCGTGCCCTTTGTTCCCACTCTTCCATAACCCAGATTCCCTAAGTCTGAGAGCACTCTTGAGTGCTATGGATTTTACATAAGTTTCTATCGGAAGTATATGAAGCATCATTTCTATAGCTCTAGTGGCCGTCGTCCTGATTGCCCCTGTGATCCCAATACAAATCATTCTTTGTAATCTTGTCATGGACATGGCATTAGACTTAATTTCTAGGGCATTCCACCAGACCAACGAGCCATATGTAAGAACTGGTCTTATTATGGACATATACATCCAGTGGACAATTCTTGGACTAAGTCCCCATGTTTTCCCTATCATCTTTTTACAAGCAAAGTAGGCATTTGATGCCTTCTTTACTCTATCTTCAATGGTGTGTTTCCAATTTAGCTTGGGATGTAGGAACAGTCCCAAGTATTTGGCACCTTCCGACAGGGGTAGCGGTACGCCATTCAGACATGGATGTCTGAATTCTTTACCCCTTTTCCTTGTGAAAAGAACTAATTCTGTTTTTTGTGGATTAATGTTTAATCCACATTTCTCGGCCCATTTACATAAAGCCTTAAGACCGTATTCAAGGATTTCGCTTAGTGTTTCTAGAAATTTTCCACAAACAAATATAGCTATATCATCGGCATAGGCGAGTACCTTTACACCAAGGCCACGTAGTGCCTGAAGGATTTCAGCCTCTAGTAGTCCTAATTCTTATCTTCCCTGTTCCCAAGGAAGAATTAACTGTTCTAAACCTGAGCATTGATGCGATCCATCGCGCTACGAATGGATTTACATCCATTCTTGCTAGCGACTTTTCTGTTGCATCCATTCTTACATTATTGAAGGCACCTTCAATATCCAAGAATGCTGCTAGGGTGTATTCTTTATACAAGAGAGACTTTTCTACCGTAGAGACCACCTCATGCAGAGCAGTCTCTACCGATTTTCCCTTGACATAAGCATGCTGTGCACTTGAAAATCCTTTCTTTTCTAGAATCGTTCTGAGATGGTAATCCAATAGTCGTTCCATAGTTTTCAGTAAAAACGATGAAAGACTAATGGGTCTATAGTCCTTGGGCGCGATATGACTTGGCTTACCTGCCTTCGGAATAAAGGTTACCCTAACTTCTTGCCATAGTTCCGGGATGTATCCCAGATATAAGCAACTTTTAAAGATCTTCACCAGGGAAGGACCAATTAGTGGCATGGTCCTTTGTAGCATGATGGGCACCACACCATCAGGCCCTGGAGATTTAAAAGGGGAGAACGACATAATGGCATTCTTAACTTTTTCCAAGGTAATTATTCGTTCTGGGAAGTCATTTTCCAAGTTAAGAGGACCTTCCTGAGAGCTAGCAATCTCAAGATGCGTGGTACTCCCTGGAAAATGAGTTTCTATTAAGATATCTAGACTTTCCTGACTTGTCTCAGTCCAGGTTCCGTCGTCCCTTTGAAGGTAACCTGGAACTTCCGGGTCCTTCGCTAGGATTTTCCGCAACCTAGAGGCTTCATTTGTGTTTTCAATATCTTCACAGAGGCGTCTCCATGAACTTCGCTTAGCGTATGCAAGGGAAGATTTGAATTCTTTTTGACTGAGACGGTATTGGTCCCAGTCCTCTTCTGATTCGGTTCTCTTTGCTTTCTTGAACAACCGCCTTGCCTTAGTTCTCAAAGTCTCAAGATCTTTGGACCACCACTTTGGTCCATCTTTCCTAGACTTATTAGAGATGGGACAGGACGTTTCGTATGCGTTCATTAAGATATACGTTAAGCCGGTAACTTCTTTGTCGATGTCAACTGTACTATTTAACTCACCCCCCATGAGTGAGTTAATGTTCATACCGACTGTTTCGACGAAGTTATCCCAGTTGGTTCTTCTAATATTCCTAAACATGGTTCCTTGGTGTAAGCCAATGGTTACATCAAAGAGAATTATTCTATGGTCAGAAAAAGATTCTAGGTCCGATACTAACCAATTGTCAACTTTAAATCTAGCTGAATTCGATATCAGAGTAATGTCTAAGACTTCTTTCCTACCTCTTATCACAAAAGTAGGTTCTGCACCTTTGTTACAGATTAGTAGGTTAGTAGTACAAAGAAACTCAAATAAAGACTCACCCCTTACATTAATGTCTGTGCTGGCCCATTGGGAGTGATGTGCATTGGCATCACATCCAACAACAATGTCTAGATTCTTCTGTTCCACCATCCTAATCAAGTTGGAGAACCCAATTGGTGGTGGTGATTCTTCCGAGTCAGATGCGAAGTAGGCGGACGTGAAGATAAGATTGCTACCTTCAGTCCCCTCGCATCTTACTGTGGTCTGGTCTCCATTGCTGTAATTGCTCAATAGAAACATGTTAATATTTTTCTTAGCTAAGATGCAAGTTCTTTTCTTACCTGTATCCGAGTAAAACAGTCTATAGTTTGGTGTTTTTAGACCTTGGATTTGGTTGTTGTTTATCCAAGGTTCCTGTAGCAGGGCTACATCAATCTGCTTGTCCACCAATACCCGAAGCAGATTTGCCGATGCAGCCTTGCAATGATGAAGATTAACTTGGGTAACCTTCATCATTGAGGATCAGTTACTTCGTCTACTGCCTCCACTTGCGGCATCTTTACAATGATGGTACCACAACCGAAGGACAGCGTCCAATTTCTCTCCCTTAGGATAGGGACCGCTTCTTTATCCCACGCAAGAAGAATGCGCTGCCACCCTTTTTGCGGGGGATCCCTCTGGACTATTTTCAGACCAGCCATTGGTATTCCTGCATTTTGTTTTCGGAGCAGGTCGAGGATCTTTTGGTCCCCATATACCGGTGCAGGAACAGTAACCCAGGTTTGAGGCTTGATTAATGTCGACCTGGTGACCACATCAAACCTCGCCCCATCCCATAGCTCTCCGTTTTGAGAGATATAGGATTCAAGCCTCCCAAGAGTGGACTTGTTCTTGCAGATCATGGTCCGCACCCCCTTGTACCATCCTCGTGCAATGATGGTGAACGAATCCACTTCTGAGAAGCCTGCTGGGTCTGCCAACAGCTGGTCAGTAATTGCAGCTTCAACTAGCAACCAACGCTCTGGTGAGATCTTGTGATCCTGGTCACTAAGATCTCTGATCGCAACGTGCAAACTCTCTGAGGTAGCTACTGGTACCTTACGCTGTCTTTTAGGCTCGACTTTTTCGTCATCGGCTGAGCGAATTCTCTTCTTCTGAACGCCTTCCACATTAGCTTTTGCCATTTTTATTTACAATCATTCCTTTCTTTAAATATTTAGTAATTGGATAAGCTACTTTAGCAAAATCCTTAATGAATTTTCTGTAATATCCACTCATACCGATAAATTGTTTTATTTGTTTTGAATTATTTGGGAGTTTTAACTCCTGGATTATTTTTATTTTATTGGGATTGGGTTTGATTCCTTCTGGAGTTAGAATATGTCCCAAAAATTCTGTTTCTTTTTTAAAGAAATTACATTTATTAATTTGAATTTTTACACCAGCTTTTCTAATGCAATCAAATACCTTTTTTATGCTAATAATGTGTTCTTCTAAAGATGTACTGAAAATTAATATATCGTCAAGATAAACTACAAATATTTTGTTAATGAGGTCTCTTAATATAGAGTTCATTAATCTCTGAAATGTTGAAGGGGCGTTTTTCAACCCAAATGGCATCCTTAAATATTCATAATGACCAAAAGGTGTCGAGAAAGCTGTTTCTTTCTATCTTCAGATTTTAATAATATTTGGTGGAATCCTTTTGCCAAATCTATTGTAGTAAAATATTGTGCTTTTCCTACTTTGTCAATAATACTTTCAATACATGGGATATTTATCGTTAATTGTCACTTCATTCAGTTTCCTGTAATCAGTAACTAAACGCCATTTTTGCTCACCCGAATTATCTTTCTTTTTTGGAACAATCCATAAAGGACTGTTATATGGAGAGTTGCTATGTTTTATTATATTTTGGTCAAACATTTCTTTGATTTGTTTCTCGATTTCCTGTTCATGAATACGAGGATAACGATAAATTTTAGAATAAATAGCATTATTTGTTGTTGTAAGTATTTCGTGTTGTATTTCACAAGTTGACGCTAATTTATCACCTTCTTTATAAAATAATTCGTTAATTCATTGTTTTAAAATTTTTAATGTATTTTGTTTTTCTTCGAAATTTAAATGATCAAGGTTTATATTTTTAATATTACTTGTTTCAAAATTACAAATTTCAATTCATATCAAATAATGATCATTTTTGTCAAAAGAAATTTTATTACCATTTACTTCTATATATTTGTTTCCCAAATCAATTTTTGTTTTTAAAGCAATTAAAAAATTCTGTCCAATTATTGCATCATATTTACGATCTGATAAGGTCATTACTTTCCAAGATAAAGTACCTAATTTATTAAATTCAATTGGAATTGGGGTAATAATTTTATTTGTTACTTTACAAATACCATTTAGAGTAGAAAAATAAAGAGGTTTTTCTAATTTATTTTCGCGACAATTTTTAAGAATATTTGGTTTTAATATGCTAGTTTCAGATCCTGTATCGATTAAACAATTTATTTTTGTATTATTAATAGTTAGTGTAATTATTGGTAAGTTTTTGTCCGATGCTCGTTTGTAAAATTTACGTCACTTTGTTGGATATTGTCAATTTCCATTGGTACTTCATTATTAGAATTATGATTGGGTACATGCCTAAACTTCCCTGAACTATTGTTAAACTTATTTTCATTATTAAGTGATCTCTGTTGTCTAAAATTTTTACCTATCCTATTATTATTAACGGAATTAATATCCTGTCTATTATTATCATATCGCCTAAAATTTCCCGAAAAATTTCTAAAATTATTTTGTTGTTGACCGAATGTTTTATATTGATTATTGTACGAATTATTATTACGATAATTATTATAACCTTTTGTAAAATTATTTTCACGTTTAAAGTCCCTACGAGGTGCGTTATTTTGACGTAAATCTCTACTATTTTTTTTTATAATTACAATGAATCACATTAAAATTCTGGACGCAAATTGCAGACTTTTTAAGCAGAACATTCGTCTAACAAACCTAGCTCATTGAAAATATTGAAAACTTAATTTAAAGTCATATTATTTTTTATATTTGTACGGTACCTTCCCGTTAACATATCTTTTACAATATCAACTAGATTTTTATCATTGTTATTAGGATTATAGTTTGTTGGTTTATTATCGTCATATTCGTATATTTCATTTAATTGAAAATTTATAGATCTGATAATATTAAATAATTCTCTTAAATTACTTTAATACTGCGACTTTCGTCCATAAATTTCTTGTATGTTTTCCTCAGCTTATATTGTATTTTCAACTCTGCCTTCACTGCTTCCCAAGTTAAGTTGTCCGCTAATCTTTGTATACATCTCTTTGCTTCACCTTGTATCTTTGCCTTGAACACTAATTGAAAACCAAATTGTAGAAGTTCATGATTATTTGCACATAAACTTCCGATGTTTTCCACAGCATTGATAAATTCATTTAATGTGTAATCAGTTTTTCTGTAAAATGTTTCAATATTTTGAAATTTATTCAAAATTTGATCATTTGTTAATTGAAAAACTCTCTCTGGTTGGACAATTTGTTGTCGTAAAGCTGCCATTTCTGCTTGATTTTGTTCCTGCATTTGTTGAATGATTTGTTGTAAGTTTTGAATTTGTTGTAAATTTTGAACATCGTTTTGTGCCATTTTATATAGTTAAAAGTTAACTATTATTGTAATAATTAAAAACCTTGTTTCTATATAGTAAATAATTTTTGAGAGATACTACTGCGTTTCCGATTTTTAATTATGATTTTCGATTCGATCACTGGATACTTATTCTTTAGAATAGTATCCTAGCGACTGTGCCAATTATATTTTTTAATTTATTATTAAAAAAAATATTATTAATAAGTAAAACAAAATAATTTTATTTTTATTTATAATTTTATTAATACTTAATTTAATTTTATAGTATATTATTAATATCGATCTCTTCAGAGTCGATCTATATTATTTGAATGTGGTCTTAGGACTGAATTTTATTTATGATTTTAAGTTTCATTTAACTTCTTACAAAAGAATTAAATTAAACAAAAATAAGATAAGATATATATATTCTTATTATATGTGAATATATATATATGATCATTTCCGTTTAAATATTAATTTCTCAAATTACATTATTATATTTCAATTTGTGTAAGATCATTATTTCAATTGTAAATACTTTTATAATTGAAATGATTATTTTACCCTTTCATTTATTAATTAAATATCAATTAAAGTAAATTTTAAAAATTTGAGATAATCATCATTTAAATAAAGATTTTGTATTTTTAATTTTAAACATAACAAAATGCATATTAATGCATTTTAAGCATTTTAAATTCTTATGTTGATTTTATTCATTAAATCATTAGTTTATTTATTATCAACATAAGTCGCATTTTCCTTATTATGGGTTATGTTAGATAACGTAACTCGCTGGACACTTAATTTATTTTCTCGGTTTTAAAATATAATTTTTAAATTTTTAACCGGTACCAACTTTTTTATAAATATTTTGTTTTTCCCTCTTTAGTATTTACTTTCTCACTTAGGTTAGGTTAGGTTAGGTTAAGAAGGGGTGTGTGTTGAACTTTGGTCAACACACGTCACGAGAGATCTCGGTGGATCCATTGTGTTTCCCGCACGTGGTCCAAAACTAAGCACTAATCCTGTCAAAGATTCTACTTACCTTTATGAAGAGAACCGTTCTCCATAGAGGTATGGTTGAAAGGGTCGATAAGTTATCTAAAGTGTCTCGGCCTAAGTATTTGTACCTGATGCGTGCAAGGCTGTCACATTCGCACACTAGATGTTCTAGTGTGGCTTCTTTCGTTTCGTCTCCACAGTGACATAAGTCAACCATGGGAAACCCTAGATAGGTACCATGTGTACCGATCAAGCAATGACCAGTAATGAGACCGATCAGTTTTCTGCAGGTTGTTCTATTCATGGATAGGACAAATTCCGATCTTTTCTTGGATAGTCGCGGCCAGCATAGTTTGGTTTGACGATACTGAGGATATAGTTCCCAAGTGTTGTTAACTATTCTGATCGCTTCTTCCTCAATTAAGCGTTTCGCGAATTCAATTGGACAGTCAATTTGTGGCTCAACATTGACCAAGGATAACGCCGCGCCTTGTCGAGCAAGTAAATCCGCTTTTTCATTACCTTCAATGCCGCAGTGTCCTGGAACCCAGCATATTCTAACCGAGTGTCTTTGTGTCAATTGATTTAGGAATCCTTGACATTTTTTAACTAATTTCGATTTAGTGACAAAAGATCCCATTGCCTTGATGGCCGCCTGGCTATCAACATAGATGGATATCTTATGCCGGTTCAGGTTTTGCTCAAGCAGCTTTTGAGCCGCTTTTTGAATAGCATAGATCTCCGCTTGAAAGATACTCGAGTTATCAGGTAACCGGTATGATTCATCGAGTCCTATTTCTAGAGAGTGGATACCCGCCCCCGTTCCTTCTTCCATTTTCGATCCATCCGTATAAACAGCCACCTCAGAGTTTGTCGTGACACTACTATGGGCCCACAACTCCCTCGTTGGTATAACTATTTCATACGATAGATCGAAGTCGTATGTTGGAGTAATATAATCTGTAATATGGGGTAGGTTCGACGCCATGGCGTCCATCAGTATTTTACCGTGCCCTTTGTTCCCACTCTTCCATAACCCAGATTCCCTAAGTCTGAGAGCACTCTTGAGTGCTATGGATTTTACATAAGTTTCTATCGGGATTATATGAAGCATCATTTCTATAGCTCTAGTGGCCGTCGTCCTGATTGCCCCTGTGATCCCAATACAAATCATTCTTTGTAATCTTGTCATGGACATGGCATTAGACTTAATTTCTAGGGCATTCCACCAGACCAACGAGCCATATGTAAGAACTGGTCTTATTATGGACATATACATCCAGTGGACAATTCTTGGACTAAGTCCCCATGTTTTCCCTATCATCTTTTTACAAGCAAAGTAGGCATTTGATGCCTTCTTTACTCTATCTTCAATGGTGTGTTTCCAATTTATCTTGGGATGTAGGAACAGTCCCAAGTATTTGGCACCTTCCGACAGGGGTAGCGGTACGCCATTCAGACATGGATGTCTGAATTCTTTACCCCTTTTCCTTGTGAAATGAACTAATTCTGTTTTTTGTGGATTAATGTTTAATCCACATTTCTCGGCCCATTTACATAAAGCCTTAAGACCGTATTCAAGGATTTCGCTTAGTGTTTCTAGAAATTTTCCACAAACAAATATAGCTATATCATCGGCATAGGCGAGTACCTTTACACCAAGGCCACGTAGTGCCTGAAGGATTTCATCTACCACCAGAAGCCATAAGAGTGGGGACAAAACCCCACCCTGAGGGGTGCCTCTAGTAGTCCTAATTCTTATCTTCCCTGTTCCCAAGGAAGAATTAACTGTTCTAAACCTGAGCATTGATGCGATCCATCGCGCTACGAATGGATTTACATCCATTCTTGCTAGCGACTTTTCTGTTGCATCTTTTCTGTTGGGACTTAGTCCAAGAATTGTCCACATTATTGAAGGCACCTTCAATATCCAAGAATGCTGCTAGGGTGTATTCTTTATACAAGAGAGACTTTTCTACCGTAGAGACCACCTCATGCAGAGCAGTCTCTACCGATTTTCCCTTGACATAAGCATGCTGTGCACTTGAAAATCCTTTCTTTTCTAGAATCGTTCTGAGATGGTAATCCAATAGTCGTTCCATAGTTTTCAGTAAAAACGATGAAAGACTAATGGGTCTATAGTCCTTGGGCGCGGTATGACTTGGCTTACCTGCCTTCGGAATAAAGGTTACCCTAACTTCTTGCCATAGTTCCGGGATGTATCCCAGATATAAGCAACTTTTAAAGATCTTCACCAGGGAAGGACCAATTAGTGGCATGATATACGTTAAGCCGGTAACTTCTTTGTCGATGTCAACTGTACTATTTAACTCACCCCCCTTGAGTGAGTTAATGTTCGTACCGACTGTTTCGACGAAGTTATCCCAGTTGGTTCTTCTAATATTCCTAAACATGGTTCCTTGGTGTAAGCCAATGGTTACATCAAAGAGAATTATTCTATGGTCAGAAAAAGATTCTAGGTCCGATACTAACCAATTGTCAACTTTAAATCTAGCTGAATTCGATATCAGAGTAATGTCTAAGACTTCTTTCCTACCTCTTATCACAAAAGTAGGTTCTGCACCTTTGTTACAGATTAGTAGGTTAGTAGTACAAAGAAACTCAAATAAAGACTCACCCCTTACATTAATGTCTGTGCTGGCCCATTGGGAGTGATGTGCATTGGCATCACATCCAACAACAATGTCTAGATTCTTCTGTTCCACCATCCTAATCAAGTTGGAGAACCCAATTGGTGGTGGTGATTCTTCCGAGTCAGATGCGAAGTAGGCGGACGTGAAGATAAGATTGCTACCTTCAGTCCCCTCGCATCTTACTGTGGTCTGGTCTCCATTGCTGTAATTGCTCAATAGAAACATGTTAATATTTTTCTTAGCTAAGATGCAAGTTCTTTTCTTACCTGTATCCGAGTAAAACAGTCTATAGTTTGGTGTTTTTAGACCTTGGATTTGGTTGTTGTTTATCCAAGGTTCCTGTAGCAGGGCTACATCAATCTGCTTGTCCACCAATACCCGAAGCAGATTTGCCGATGCAGCCTTGCAATGATGAAGATTAACTTGGGTAACCTTCATCATTGAGGATCAGTTACTTCGTCTACTGCCTCCACTTGCGGCATCTTTACAATGATGGTACCACAACCGAAGGACAGCGTCCAATTTCTCTCCCTTAGGATAGGGACCGCTTCTTTATCCCACGCAAGAAGAATGCGCTGCCACCCTTTTTGCGGGGGATCCCTCTGGACTATTTTCAGACCAGCCATTGGTATTCCTGCATTTTGTTTTCGGAGCAGGTCGAGGATCTTTTGGTCCCCATATACCGGTGCAGGAACAGTAACCCAGGTATGAGGCTTGATTAATGTCGACCTGGTGACCACATCAAACCTCGCCCCATCCCATAGCTCTCCGATTTGAGAGATATAGGATTCAAGCCTCCCAAGAGTGGACTTGTTCTTGCAGATCATGGTCCGCACCCCCTTGTACCATCCTCGTGCAATGATGGTGAACGAATCCACTTCTGAGAAGCCTGCTGGGTCTGCCAACAGCTGGTCAGTAATTGCAGCTTCAACTAGCAACCAACGCTCTGGTGAGATCTTGTGATCCTGGTCACTAAGATCTCTGATCGCAACGTGCAAACTCTCTGAGGTAGCTACTGGTACCTTACGCTGTCTTTTAGGCTCGACTTTTTCGTCATCGGCTGAGCGAATTCTCTTCTTCTGAACGCCTTCCACATTAGCTTTTGCCAATGGTGGATTGGATACCACGCCGGAACTTGGTCCAGCGGGGTGTTCAGCAAGAAAAGTCCTCGCCCAGTCGAGTCTCCTCTTTTCTGCGGGATTAAGATCCTCCGGATTCCTGGATCCAAACGATTTAATCGCTCTTCTGGAAAGCTTCCGATTGTTGCGAATTTGGTCCGCCTTGGTGCGCTTGCTAACCACAACACGGAACCCTGCGTTAGATTCTAACGCAGAGTTACTGGAAGTAGTACTCGCAACCGCACCACTGCGAACTTCCTTCTCGTTATCGGTGATTCCAGCGGTGTTTTCCAAAGAAGCGGAAGTTGCTTCCACACCCTCGGGCACCGCCGGGATCACCGTCACGTTCAACTCATCGGAGCCCCCCAGCAGATCTTCCTCAAATTCATCTGAGTCCAGGTGTATCCGGCTGAAGTCAAGTCGAGAGCCAATGGTCCCAACTGACTGAGGAGAGGACGGGGGTAAGGAAACATTGAAGGATGCCATGGACGTTGTCGGGGAGGGAGGGACGGACTTGTATTGAGATGAGGTTGACGGGGACGGGGAGTTAGGTACAGAAAGGTTGGACGACACTGAGTTTTGGGAGGATTTCTCCTCAACGGAAATTTTTGTTTTTGTTTTCTTGTTTAAATTATTCATTTTTTGAACCCACGAGTAAGGCGAGAAATAGAAGTCGACATCCGCAGAGCTCCCTTACGGATGCAAGGCTAGTTACCGCAGGGGGTCGCCTGGTACCCTACGGAGATCGTTAGCGATATCACATTTATACACCTGATACCATGCAGCCCTCGGCACGATGCTTGCACACCTTGGCTTGAGTGTTTCTCACTTAAGGTATAATAATTTTCTTCAGGTTCACACAATAATTCAAATTTTTTTTTTTTTTTTTTTTTAAGCATTAATCGGGTTTTATTTTTCAATTCCAAAAAAAAAATTTTTTTTTATTGTACTATTTGTAACTGTTGTTCATATGTATACACAACTATGATAAAAAAATATTATACTCTCATATGAGCTGTATATACACAAAACGATCACTAGTACACAAAAAAAATTATTGTGAAGATATGGGTCCTTGAAGGATCTCAGCGCCATGCGGCATGCTTGTGGTTGCGCGAGCTAGGTCGTCGGATTGGGGGGGAACTTGTCACTCTTCAAGGTTACAAAATACATGCCAGGATAATGACCATTAGGGCTAGAAATGAAAATTTAAATTTTCACCCGAATGAGGTAGTCATTTAAGGAAAAAAATTAGAGGAAACACTGAAACTATATATGGCATAATAACCAACACAAATTAAATAGTTTGAGCACAAAAAGATTTCAAAAAAACGAAAATAGTGATTGAGGTGTTGTCCACCTTTTATCTCGCCTACCCTACCTTTGTCTATTTGTAATATTTTTAATTTCCTTACATATTTTAATTTATTTATATTTTTTTTTTTGTTAAATAGACCCATATTTTATGTTTATATTTTAGATTTAAATAAACATTACAAAATAATTCTCACTCTTTTCATTTTTTTTTTTTTTTCTTTAAAATACTTTTTTTTTTTTTTCGCCATAAATATATGCACTTTCATTTGACCACGTCCCTAACAAATAATTTATCTAGACATAACTTTCATTTATAATTTCACAATTTTTATTTCAACTTATATTTTCCTAACAAATAAATTTATAATTATATTCGATAAATTCATAATTTGAAAGATTTCTATTTTCTTTTCATATAAAAAAAAATAGTATCAAATATTTGCAAAATGTGTCTTACAATTTCTATTAAACTGGTACACCCAGTACCCACGACAAGTATAAGTATATGATAAGAATATTTTTTTTTATTTTATATAATATATAAAAAAAATTTTTTGACTATGAATATTTTATATACACAACTAATATTTTATTTAATTAGTAATTCTGTTGCTAAATAACTACATTTCACAAATGTTATACTATCATTTCTTGGATAAAGCTTAATGATAATATTTTGTAGCTTATTGTATTCATGATCATTTGCTTCAGAATAAATTCCTACTTTCCCTTTTAAAATATACCTTCTTAGTATCTCGTTAACATTTTCATTTTATATATCCTGTAAATCGACAAAAATTCTTCTATTTTTAAAAATACTTTTAAACTCTTTTTCTTTGGATACTTTTAATATTATTTGGTTTTTAAACCTATTAACGATTGTTTCGAATATTGGTATATGATTTTCGAAATTATCTTCTTGAGAATGAGCAGTTTCATTTATTAATGATTCGTTTAAGACATTTAATTCTTTATTATTATCATTGTTATCGCAAAAAAGGTCGTTTAAATCTAAACTCAAATTTTCAGTTTCTAAAACGTTTTTATACCTTCTACTTAATACATTAATCTCATTTGTCTCCGAATTTATTGTGCTTAAAAAGTCTGCAATTTTATTATCTTTTCCTTTTATATAATCAATTTTCATATTATATTCGCCAAGAGATATTAACCATCTTTGAAA
Source organism: Empis stercorea (assembly GCA_949752835.1). NCBI lineage: Eukaryota > Metazoa > Arthropoda > Insecta > Diptera > Empididae > Empis > Empis stercorea. Next base: position 32,975,984 of record OX457087.1, on the reverse strand, counting down.
CTTTGGACTAATATCTTTCCCAGCGTATTTTGTTTGTAGCCATTTAATTGGTTGGTGGTCGGTTTGTAAATCTAACTCTTTCGCGAATAAATATGGCTAAAATACTAATATTATTCATGTTCGTTTAAAGTTCTGGACGCAAATTAGATGTCCATCCTGTGTTAGGACTGCTCCTATTGCAAAATTGCTTGCATCTGTCACTAATTTAAATTTTTTATTAAAATCTGGATATTTTAAAATTGGATGATTGGTTATAATATCTTTTAATTTTTCAAAAGCGCTAATATAATTAGGATCATTTTTATTTACAATCATTCCTTTCTTTAAATATTTAGTAATTGGATAAGCTACTTTAGCAAAATCCTTAATGAATTTTCTGTAATATCCACTCATACCGATAAATTGTTTTATTTGTTTTGAATTATTTGGGAGTTTTAACTCCTGGATTATTTTTATTTTATTGGGATTGGGTTTGATTCCTTCTGGAGTTAGAATATGTCCCAAAAATTCTGTTTCTTTTTGAAAGAAATTACATTTATTAATTTGAATTTTTACACCAGCTTTTCTAATGCAATCAAATACCTTTTTTATGCTAATAATGTGTTCTTCTAAAGATGTACTGAAAATTAATATATCGTCAAGATAAACTACACATATTTTGTTAATGAGGTATCTTAATATAGAGTTCATTAATCTCTGAAATGTTGAAGGGGCGTTTTTCAACCCAAATGGCATCCTTAAATATTCATAATGACCAAAAGGTGTCGAGAAAGCTGTTTCTTTCTATCTTCAGATTTTAATAATATTTGGTGGAATCCTTTTGCCAAATCTATTGTAGTAAAATATTGTGCTTTTCCTACTTTGTCACTAATACTTTCAATACATGGGATATTTATCGTTAATTGTCACTTCATTCAGTTTCCTGTAATCAGTAACTAAACGCCATTTTTGCTCACCCGAATTAACTTTCTTTTTTGGAACAATCCATAAAGGACTGTTATACGGAGAGTTGCTATGTTTTATAATATTTTGGTCTAACATTTCTTTGATTTGTTTCTCGATTTCCTGTTCATGAATACGAGGATAATGATAAATTTTAGAATAAATAGCATTATTTGTTGTTGTAAGTATTTCGTGTTGTATTTCACAAGTTGACGTTAATTTATCACCTTCTTTATAAAATAATTCGTTAATTCATTGTTTTAAAATTTTTAATGTATTTTGTTTTTCTTCGAAATTTAAATGATCAAGGTTTATATTTTTAATATTACTTGTTTCAAAATTACAAATTTCAATTCATATCAAATAATGATCATTTTTGTCAAAAGAAATTTTATTACCATTTACTTCTATATATTTGTTTCCCAAATCAATTTTTGTTTTTAAAGGAATTAAAAAATTCTGTCCAATTATTGCATCATATTTACGATCTGATAAGGTCATTACTTTCCAAGATAAAGTACCTAATTTATTAAATTCAATTGGAATTGGGGTAATAATTTTATTTGTTACTTTACAAATACCATTTAGAGTAGAAAAATAAAGAGGTTTTTCTAATTTATTTTCGCGACAATTTTTAAGAATATTTGGTTTTAATATGCTAGTTTCAGATCCTGTATCGATTAAACAATTTATTTTTGTATTATTAATAGTTAGTGTAATTATTGGTAAGTTTTTGTCAGATGCTCGTTTGTAAAATTTACGTCACTTTGTTGGATATTGTCAATTTCCATTGGTACTTCATTATTAGAATTATGATTGGGTACATGCCTAAACTTCCCTGAACTATTGTTAAACTTATTTTCATTATTAAATGATCTCTGTTGTCTAAAATTTTTACATATCCTATTATTATTAACGGAATTAATATCCTGTCTATTATTATCATATCGCCTAAAATTTCCCGAAAAATTTCTAAAATTATTTTGTTGTTGACCGAATGTTTTATATTGATTATTGTACGAATTATTATTACGATAATTATTATAACCTTTTGTAAAATTATTTTCACGTTTAAAGTCCCTACGAGGTGCGTTATTTTGACGTAAATCTCTACTATTTTTTTTTATAATTACAATGAATCACATTAAAGTTCTGGACGCAAATTGCAGACTTTTTAAGCAGAACATTCGTCTAACAAACCTAGCTCATTGAAAATATTGAAAACTTAATTTAAAGTCATATTATTTTTTATATTTGTACGGTACCTTCCCGTTAACATATCTTTTACAATATCAACTAGATTTTTATCATTGTTATTAGGATTATAGTTTGTTGGTTTATTATCGTCATATTCGTATATTTCATTTAATTGAAAATTTATAGATCTGATAATATTAAATAATTCTCTTAAATTACTTTAATACTGCGACTTTCGTCCATAAATTTCTTGTATGTTTTCCTCGGCTTATACTGTATTTTCAACTCTGCCTTCACTGCTTCCCAAGTTAAGTTGTCCCCTAATCTTTGTATACATCTCTTTGCTTCACCTTGTATCTTTGCCTTGAACACTAATTGAAAACCAAATTGTAGAAGTTCATGATTATTTGCACATAAACTTCCGATGTTTTCCACAGCATTGATAAATTCAATTAATGTGTAATCAGTTTTTCTGTAAAATGTTTCAATATTTTGAAATTTATTCAAAATTTGATCATTTGTTAATTGAAAAACTCTCTCTGGTTGGACAATTTGTTGTCGTAAAGCTGCCATTTCTGCTTGATTTTGTTCCTGCATTTGTTGAATGATTTGTTGTAAGTTTTGAATTTGTTGTAAATTTTGAACTTCGTTTTGTGCTATTTTATATAGTTAAAAGTTAACTATTATTGTAATAATTAAAAACCTTGTTTCTATATAGTAAATAATTTTTGAGAGATACTACTGCGTTTCCGATTTTTAATTATGATTTTCGATTCGATCACTGGATACTTATTCTTTAGAATAGTATCCTAGCGACTGTGCCAATTATATTTTTTAATTTATTATTAAAAAAAATATTATTAATAAGTAAAACAAAATAATTTTATTTTTATTTATAATTTTATTAATACTTAATTTAATTTTATAGTATATTATTAATATCGATCTCTTCAGAGTCGATCTATATTATTTGAATGTGGTCTTAGGACTGAATTTTATTTATGATTTTAAGTTTCATTTAACTTCTTACAAAAGAATTAAATTAAACAAAAATAAGATAAGATATATATATTCTTATTATATATGAATATATATATATATGATCATTTCCGTTTAAATATTAATTTCTCAAATTACATTATTATATTTCAATTTGTGTAAGATCATTATTTCAATTGTAAATACTTTTATAATTGAAATGATTATTTTACCCTTTCATTTATTGATTAAATATCAATTAAAGTAAATTTTAAAAATTTGAGATAATCATCATTTAAATAAAGATTTTATATTTTTAATTTTAAACATAACAAAATGCATATTAATGCATTTTAAGCATTTTAAATTCTTATGTTGATTTTATTCATTAAATCATTAGTTTATTTATTATCAACATAAGTCGCATTTTCCTTATTATGGGTTATGTTAATAACGTAACTCGCGCTGGACACTTACTTTATTTTCTCGGTTTTAAAATATAATTTTTAAATTTTTAACCGGTACCAACTTTTTTATAAATATTTTTTTTTTCCCTCTTTAGTATTTACTTTCTCACTTAAGGTATAATAATTTTCTTCAGGTTCACACAATAATTCAAATTTTTTTTTTTTTTTTTTAAGCATTAATCGGGTTTTATTTTTCAATTCCAAAAGCAAAGGACTCAGCAAACATCCTTGTTTGACACCCATTTTCGTTTCAAAATCTTCCGATAATTTTTCACCATCCCAAACTTTACACTTCGTGTTCGTATACAAATTTTTCAACAAATTTAGAAATTTAGTAGATATACCCATGTTACTTAATTTAAAAAATAGAGCTTATCAATGCAATCGAAAGCGGCTTTAAAATCTACGAAAAAACCATAAACCTTCTTTTTTTATTTGATTTAAGCTTAATGATACTTATTAGATTATATATATTATCAATGGTTGAATATCCTTTACGAAAACCTGCTTGAAATTCATTTAAAATTTTATTTTTTTCTACCCATTTACTCAATCGGTTGTGCATAATTCCCATTAGTATCTTAACGATACAATTCATAAATGAAATTCCACGATAGTTTTGTACATCATTATGATCACCTTTTTTATGAAGAGGAAAAATTAAAGTCTCAACAAAGCTGTTTTCTACTTTTCCAGCCGATAACATTTTATTATAAATATTCGCTAACAACTCAATAAAGTTTTGAGGTGCATTCAGAAATAATTCATAAGGGATTCTGTCTTCACCTGGCGCTTTATTTAATTTTATATTATCAAGTAATATTTTTATTTTATTTTTTTATTGTACTATTTGTAACTGTTGTTCATATGTATACACAACTATGATAAAAAAATATTATACTTTCATATGAGCTGTATATACACAAAACGATCACTAGTACACAAAAAAAATTATTGTGAAGATATGGGTCCTTGAAGGATCTCAGCGACATGCGGCATGCTTGTGGTTGCGCGAGCTAGGTCGTCGGATTGGGGGGGAACTTGTCACTCTTCAAGGTTACAAAATACATGCCAGGATAATGACCATTAGGGCTAGAAATGAAAATTTAAATTTTCACCCGAATGAGGTAGTCATTTAAGGAAAAAAATTAGAGGAAACACTGAAACTATATATGGCATAATAACCAACACAAATTAAATAGTTTGAGCACAAAAAGATTTCAAAAAAACGAAAATAGTGATTGAGGTGTTGTCCACCTTTTATCTCGCCTACCCTACCTTTGTCTATTTGTAATATTTTTAATTTCCTTACATATTTTAATTTATTTATATTTTTTTTTGTTAAATAGACCCATATTTTATGTTTATATTTTAGATTTAAATAAACATTACAAAATAATTCTCACTCTTTTAATTTTTATTTTTTTTTTCTTTAAAATACCTTTTTTTTCTTTTCGCCACCAATATATGCACTTTCATTTGACCACGTCCCTAACAAATAATTTATCTAGACTAGCGTTTCCAAATTACTTGATTTGTTGTAATACTCGGTTATTCGAGTATTACAACAAAAATTGAGCGAGTACTCGGTTACTCGGTTACTATACTCGAAACTAAAATTAAATAATTAAAGATTTGAATTATGCTTGTAATTTAATTAAATTTTATTGAATATATCAAATATTTATTGTACATATAACTTTTTATTTATTTAAGAAATAATATTTAAGAAAAATTAGCGCATTTAAGGTTTCTGGGTTCATTCTGTTTCGGATTTTCGTCTTCAAAGTGCCAGCGACTGAGAAGACTCGTTCGGAGGCTGTAGAAGTTGGCTTTATTGTCAATAGTGCATTGTACAATTTCTCAAGTTGTTCAGAACGTTTACCTTTATTTACTTCAAGTAGCTTACATTCTTTTTCCAAACTTAAATTTCGGGTATTTTGGTGTTTAGGTGTTGTAAAGGAAGAAATACACTTTTGTAATTTCTTGTATGGGTTTAGCAACTCAGGCTCCTCATCTTCATTAATGCTTGAACTTTCTGAATTTTCAGAATCGTTGGGAAATAAACGGTTCATTATTTGTTTTGCAAATCCTTTAACTTTATGTTTAGTTGAATATTCAAAAAATTTGTTATTTTCAGGATACACGCCGTGGTGCAGAAATGATAATAGAGTAACCAATTCTTTATTTCTACGTTTTTCAATTCGAGATTTCAAATTATTCAAGAATTCTGTCGCGAGCGGAGTTTTAATGAATTCTAATTCTTGAAACACATATAGTAATGTTGCGTCTCCAGTCAATAAATTAGTATTTTGTTTACTCAATTCCATAACAGCTATTTTTGCCGGTTCTAAAATTGAAACAATTTCTTTTAACAATTCAATATTATCATTTTTATAAGGCGCAACTCCTAGCTCGACCAAAGCACGATTAACTGAGTTTATTAATTTTAAAAATCGCTCAGTTGCCAATACTAAACTACTCCATCTGGTCTTTATATCTAAGAGCAAACGTAAACAATTTCCCTCATTTTGGCTAGTATATTTTTTTAAAATTTCGCTTCTTAAAGATGATTTTCTAAAGAATTTTATAATTTTTCTCATTTCATCTATCGCGATTTTATATGTTGTTCGAAGCTCCACTGTTTCTAGTTCTGAATGTAAAAAATCGTCGTTTTCCAGTTCATCTATTATTTCATTAGATTCCGCTTGATCTTCATCATTTTCAAAAAATTCTACATCATCATCTTCGGTAGCATCGACATAACCAGGTTCATTATGTTTTGAGTAAAAAGTTTCAATGACGGCTAGGTGAAAAGCGTGGTTATAGCATAATTGGCTTTCAGCTGATATTATTTTGCCGTATTTCACCATTACGTTTGCCCCATCGTGCGCGGAAGCAACTATGTCAGAATCAAAATCTACTCCGAATTCTTTCAATCGATTGAATACTAGTTCTTCGGTTTTTTCAGATGTGCAGCTTTCTATAATCGGAACCAAACCAAGAACAATTTGACTCGAAATAGATTGCAGTGTGACATTAAGATATCTTCTTAAAGCGATATCAGTCCATTCATCGACCGTAATTGTAAATTTTTGTCCTGATTTAATTTTGGCTTCTAAATTATACTTAGTTTCAGCTTTTTTTTCTTTGAAAAATGTTAGTACGTGTTTTCGAACAGTCGATACGCTGGTTGGCATTTTGTAATTACGACTGTTTACAAAGCACCGTAATGCGTCGCATTTGACAATTGTACGAAATGGAATACCATCTTTTGCTGCGCATTTCGATATAATTTCCTCCAGTGATTCTCTTTCTCTACTGATAAATGTTAACATACCACTAACTTTAGGTATTTTGGATGTGCTTGGTCCTAGCGAATCATCAGCACAATTTTGAACATTCCTTTTGGTTTGAGGTTTTAAACTGATATCATGTTTTTTTAAATGATTTATCATTCCAGTTGTGGTACCGCCTTTAATGGATATCTTATTCGTACATAAATCGACTTGACATTGCGCAATTTCTGATGATAATTTTTTGAAATAATCCCAAACTTTCGATTTGTTTGTGGCCATTATGGATTAGATGATATCTATAAATTATATTTTCGAACAAAATAAAAACAAACCTAATTTTTATACACATAATTATTATTGTAATTAATAATCATACTTACGATGGGTGATCTGTGTTCTGTGATGAGCGCGTAAAAGTGTAAAACATTTCACTGAATTAAATACAATTTCTTAAACTAGAAAAAAAAATCTTACAGTTAAGAAAAATATTTAATGTTACTATAGCAACCAATATCATAATTTCTGATATTTTTAAAAAAATTATATCTAAAGTAACTACTCGGTTACTCGACTAAATTACCCGGTTAACCGAATAATGGAAAATATCTGAAAATAGACGAGTACTCGGTTACTCAATTATTCGTTTGGAAACACTAATCTAGACATAACTTTCATTTATAATTTCACAATTTTTATTTCAACTTATATTTTCCTAACAAATAAATTTATAATTATATTCGATAAATTCATAATTTGAAAGATTTCTATTTTCTTTTCATATAAAAAAAAATAGTATCAAATATTTGCAAAATGTGTCTTACAATTTCTATTAAACTGGTACACCCAGTACCCACGACAAGTATAAGTATATGATAAGAATATTTTTTTTTTATTTTATATAATATATAAAAATTTTTTTTTGACTATGAATATTTTATATACACAACTAATATTTTATTTAATTAGTAATTCTGATTTAATTCACTTTTTGTTTTTACTACATATATATTTGGAAAATATAGAAATTTAAATAAAACTTTTTTTTGTGACTCACCAATTTTATTTTATCAATATTTTCATATTTTTTTTCTAATAATAATAATAATAATAATGTTTTACTTATTTCAAAATTTAAATTTTTTACAAAGTCCATATATAATTTTTTAAAAGCTTTAAAAACGTTTACAACAATGACATTTTGTCGTCTGTTGTGGAGCTTTATTTAGAATACGATTAAAAATAATAAAATAATAAAAATGTTTAAATTTAGTAATACATGTACAATAATTTTTGATTTAAAGTTAAAAGTTAAATTCATTTATAATTTTTTTTCTGAACCAAAAAGCTTCATTTACATATTTATATAATATGTCCCATTTCTCATTTGTTCCATCTAGTAAATTTATAATTTCATTTTCATCAATTGTATGTTTACCAAAGTATTTACTTTTAAATTCTTTCAGGATTGGGCAAACTCCTACGAAGTGAAAAACAGTCTCCTCTTCTCCTAAATTGCACATTGAGCAAAGTCTTCGGTTTCCTTTTACTTGTATTTAAACCGATTAGTCACAGCTCTTATTTTAAAACTATCTGCGATTTACCATAAATATCGTTAAAATAAGTACACCCTACATTATGGTCCAACTTATTGTACAAACCATGTGTACTATTCTGTGCATCTAGTAGATTGTTGTTAATTTGTTCTTCTCTTAAACAAACCAATAATTCTCTTGATTTTTCATACCAAATATCTTCATTTAAATGTTCTTTGTTCCATTCTATACCAAAACTCCTACTTAATACTTTCCATTCCCTAAACCAATATATTTCTTTTTCGATGATTTTTTTTGATACTATATACGGCAGCCGATTAGACTCATAATTAAATAGTGTTTTTATAATATAATTCATATGTAGCTGTAATGTGTAAAGGTGCATCTCTGGTATACCTGTTTCTAGGTTTAGTATGTACGTTGGTGTAAAATCAGGAAATGCAAAGAGCCTTTTTATAAAATAACGCTGCAGCTTATCAACTTCGTGAAAATACGAATATCCCCATACTTGTGCTGCATAACAATATATTGCTCTCGTTACGGCTTTGAATACATTATATTTTGATGATAACTTAACAATCTTCTTATCTAACAAACTTCTCCATACTACATTTATACTGGCTTTTGCTTTAGCATATCTTTCTTTAAGAAAATCTTTTAATGTTAGACCTGGCGTGATAGTAACACCTAAATATTTATATTTGTTGACAACTTCAAATGGGTGTCAAACATCCTTGTTTGACACCCATTTTCGTTTCAAAATCTTCCGATAATTCTTCACCATCCCAAACTTTACACTTCGTGTTCGTATACAAATTTTTCAACAAATTTAGAAATTTAGTAGATATACCCATGTTACTTAATTTAAAAAATAGAGCTTTTCTATCAATGCAATCGAAAGCGGCTTTAAAATCTACGAAAAAACCATAAACCTTCTTTTTTTATTTGATTTAAGCTTAATGATACTTATTAGATTATATATATTATCAATGGTTGAATATCCTTTACGAAAACCTGCTTGAAATTCATTTAAAATTTTATTTTTTTCTACCCATTTACTCAATCGGTTGTGCATAATTCCCATTAGTATCTTAACGATACAATTCATAAATAAGTATATGATAAGAATATTTTTTTTTTATTTTATATAATATATAAAAAATTTTTTTTGACTATGAATATTTTATATACACAACTAATATTTTATTTAATTAGTAATTCTGATTTAATTCACTTTTTGTTTTTACTACATATATATTTGGAAAATATAGAAATTTAAATAAAACTTTTTTTTGTGACTCACCAATTTTATTTTATCAATATTTTCATATTTTTTTTCTAATAATAATAATAATAATAATGTTTTACTTATTTCAAAATTTAAATTTTTTACAAAGTCCATATATAATTTTTTAAAAGCTTTAAAAACGTTTACAACAATGACATTTTGTCGTCTGTTGTGGAGCTTTATTTAGAATACGATTAAAAATAATAAAATAATAAAAATGTTTAAATTTAGTAATACATGTACAATAATTTTTGATTTAAAGTTAAAAGTTAAATTCATTTATAATTTTTTTTCTGAACCAAAAAGCTTCATTTACATATTTATATAATATGTCCCATTTCTCATTTGTTCCATCTAGTAAATTTATAATTTCATTTTCATCAATTGTATGTTTACCAAAGTATTTACTTTTAAATTCTTTCAGGATTGGGCAAACTCCTACGAAGTGAAAAACAGTCTCCTCTTCTCCTAAATTGCACATTGAGCAAAGTCTTCGGTTTCCTTTTACTTGTATTTAAACCGATTAGTCACAGCTCTTATTTTAAAACTATCTGCGATTTACCATAAATATCGTTAAAATAAGTACACCCTACATTATGGTCCAACTTATTGTACAAACCATGTGTACTATTCTGTGCATCTAGTAGATTGTTGTTAATTTGTTCTTCTCTTAAACAAACCAATAATTCTCTTGATTTTTCATACCAAATATCTTCATTTAAATGTTCTTTGTTCCATTCTATACCAAAACTCCTACTTAATACTTTCCATTCCCTAAACCAATATATTTCTTTTTCGATGATTTTTTTTGATACTATATACGGCAGCCGATTAGACTCATAATTAAATAGTGTTTTTATAATATAATTCATATGTAGCTGTAATGTGTAAAGGTGCATCTCTGGTATACCTGTTTCTAGGTTTAGTATGTACGTTGGTGTAAAATCAGGAAATGCAAAGAGCCTTTTTATAAAATAACGCTGCAGCTTATCAACTTCGTGAAAATACGAATATCCCCATACTTGTGCTGCATAACAATATATTGCTCTCGTTACGGCTTTGAATACATTATATTTTGATGATAACTTAACAATCTTCTTATCTAACAAACTTCTCCATACTACATTTATACTGGCTTTTGCTTTAGCATATCTTTATTTAAGAAAATCTTTTAATGTTAGACCTGGCGTGATAGTAACACCTAAATATTTATATTTGTTGACAACTTCAAATGGGTGTCAAACATCCTTGTTTGACACCCATTTTCGTTTCAAAATCTTCCGATAATTCTTCACCATCCCAAACTTTACACTTCGTGTTCGTATACAAATTTTTCAACAAATTTAGAAATTTAGTAGATATACCCATGTTACTTAATTTAAAAAATAGAGCTTTTCTATCAATGCAATCGAAAGCGGCTTTAAAATCTACGAAAAAACCATAAACCTTCTTTTTTTATTTGATTTAAGCTTAATGATACTTATTAGATTATATATATTATCAATGGTTGAATATCCTTTACGAAAACCTGCTTGAAATTCATTTAAAATTTTATTTTTTTCTACCCATTTACTCAATCGGTTGTGCATAATTCCCATTAGTATCTTAACGATACAATTCATAAATGAAATTCCACGATAGTTTTGTACATCATTATGATCACCTTTTTTATGAAGAGGAAAAATTAAAGTCTCAACAAAGCTGTTTTCTACTTTTCCAGCCGATAACATTTTATTATAAATATTCGCTAACAACTCAATAAAGTTTTGAGGTGCATTCAGAAATAATTCATAAGGGATTCTGTCTTCACCTGGCGCTTTATTTAATTTTATATTATCAAGTACTATTTTTATTTCTTCAGATCTTATAGTTCCATCAAGCTCAGTTTCAGTTATCATTGGTTCAGCATATTGAATATCAGCAGATAAAAGAGGAGGATTTAACAGATTTTCAAAATAATTTTTAAATTCTTGTGCCCCAAGTTCAGTTCCAGACTTAAATTCCTTATACTTAATTTCTTTTAATAATCCCCACCAACCTTTTGTGTCTTTAATTTCATTTATTTTTATTTCTAGGTTGTTATAATATTCTTTTCTTTTTCTTTCACAAACATATTTAAATTTTTGATTTGCTGCATGATATTTTATCTTCATATTATGATCCTCAGTTTTTGTCCATAAATTTAAGAATTTGAAAGCTTTAGTCCTTGCGTTATGACAAGATATATCAAACCAGTTTTGATGAAATTGAAACATCTTTTTAGTTTCTTGTGGTATAACAGACTCTTTTATCAAACTTATGAGCGTTCCAGCTGTGATTTCTGAAATATTCATATTTGCGTTTAATTGGTTAACTTTTTCCTCTAATTTAATACTATAATTTCTAATCTCATTTGGTTTACATACTATTTTTGGTAACAAATTAAACTTCTTAGTTTTACAACTACTTTCAATAAAATTTATTTTCAATTCTATCGGCATATGATCAGACCAATTTTTTTCACCAACACTGAATTATTCAACAAATGGAGCTGCATCCATAGATAGTGCACATATATCATTTACTGACTCACCCATTGTTGCAATATAAGTCATTTCTCCTTCCTCATCACCTTTTACTCGTCCGTTCAAAATTATAAGCCCATAATCATTAGCAAGGTTTATAAAGTCTGTACCTCTACGATTAACGATCTTATCTTTTGAGTTTCTTATCAAATTTATATTTTTACTTGTTAATATACTTTCTTCAAAAAACTGTTGTAGCATACCTTTCTTCAAAGAACTGTTGTAGCATACTGGATATACTTTCTTCAAAGAACTGTTGTAGCATACTGGATTAGTAATTTTATTTTCATTAAATGTTTTTTTCAGCTTTTCTAAAGCTTCTGACCATATTTCCCCCCTTAAATATGCTGGTATAATATTGAATATCTGAGTTGGTGTGCTAATTTCTAAAATATTTACATCGTTTATTTGTTTAAAAATTGCTTTAATATTCTTGTTTTTTAAATTTAATTTATATCCATAAAGTCCGCCACCAATTGCTCTACCATAAATACTATTTTTTGTTCCTGGTTCCCATACGATTTTAAATTCTTTAAAATAATGTTCAAAGTTTATATAATTCTTAGGTAATACGTGAGTTTCGTGCAATAATATTATATCATTCTCGTTTATATATTTAAAAAATTCTTAATATAGATTTTTACCGGCTAGACCATGCACATTATATGATAAAATTTTTAGGTTTTTAACTTCATTTTGTTTATTTATTTCGTGTATCTTAATTATTGTATTATATGCTTCTACATTTTTATTAGACTTACAATTAATTTTCTTTCTATTAATATTTTTCTTAACTAATTTTTCATTTTTATATTTTGGTTTTCTTCACAACAGACGACTAATTCCTAATTAATATCAATCTTTTTCTGCTTTGCTTGCTCAACTAAATAGTTAAAATCTATTTAGTTGAGCAAGATTAATATTGTCTATGTGTTCTCCAAATAATTCACGTAGCTTTATTTCTCCATTGTTATTTCCACACATAAATTTACCGTTTTTCCAAAAGAAAATTTCACCTTCAATCTTTAATTGATCTCCACGTACTATTATTAATTTTGATTTTTCTAGTTTAAGTATTTCGTAACGAATCTGCTTCATTGCCGTACGTCTTAACTGACCGTCTTGTGTAAGATCCTTATCTATATAAATATTAGTTCCTTTCAACTCTTTTGTGGCTTTTAAAATATTGATGATTGAATTACTTTCAACAAACTCTGCTACAACTGACATTTTCTTATCATTTTGATTAATTTTTCTTATATTTCTTATTGCCATTTCTTCGTTGATCTTGAGCGTATTTTTACATAATTTGTGAATTTCATTTTTCAAATCAGTATTTACTGGAATACCTCTAAATATCAAATTAGCTTTTTTCGAATTTTCTAAATATTCTATACGTTTTCTGTCATCTTCTCGTAGTTGCTTTAATTCCATAATTTCTTTCTTAAGTTCAATGTTTTCATTTTTTAGTTCCATAACAGCCGCATTGGTTTTTTTTGTCTCCAATGTTAGCTCTTGCATAGAATTCTTTAGCATACCTTCAAAGGCACCTAACAAGGCGCTCATCGAAATATTTCCCACTGGTTCATCAGGATTTATCTTACTCATAATAACTTTAGTTCTTTTTGCTGTGATTACGCTTGACTCAGGGGACGATTCAGCACGACTTCTCTTTTCTGATATTTGTGGCACGGCTTGACTTTCCTCTACCTTTTCCAGCTAGACTGAATATTTTGATTTAATAATAAATATAATCTAATAATTGGCTAAACTTCAAATTAGATTTTAGTACTAGTTATGCTTAGATACTTAATTAATATTTGATGTGTTATATATATATAAATATAAATGATAATGATCAGTGACTATTTCGCCTAACTTTATGCAATTTCTATATAAGTTTTCTCTGGTTAAAGTTGTTAGTCTATTTAATTCTCTACTATTATCTGACAGATGTCGCTGCTTGTCATAAATGTACTATCATAATATTTATTAAAATTAGTAAATTATTTTTAATATTTAAGCTTAAAACCATAAAGTTTATAGGATTGACCTTAAATATAGATCAGCTGTTTAGCATATAATAATTAACTCGGAGTCCAAAGTTCAAAATGAGAAAAAATTCAGTTTGAAAAGATTGATTGTATCTTTAAAATATCCAATTCCTTTCGAATCACTTCACAAAATTATATACTATGTAACCACTCGAACTACCATTAACGTACCTTTATGATTATTAGTTCTTTCTTCTTTTAGATTTTCTTTTGTATTGTATACTGTGTATCTAGACAATGGATTCTGTTTCAGATTTCTTATTTTCTTCCTAGAGCCAATATCCTCTACTACAGACAGGTACCTCCAATATATGCGATCCTTAAGTATCTCAACTTTATATACATGTACTTTAAATTTATACTACTATGATTTTTATTTAGTTTTTAATCCGATTTTCAGGAGCTCCAATAAAGTAAACAATTTCTTTTTGACAGTTTCTTATCTTCAGCTATATTTTCTTTCTATTGATAATACTTTTTATTTAATTTTTTTTCTGTCCGGCTGTGGTGCATGCAACACACTCAAACACTCCAATATTTCCTTTGTTTTATAATTCTTTTTTTTTTTTCTAAAAATAAATCAAAGTTTATATAGTTTTATTAAATTTCTAATTTTCCTAATTTTTTTTGTTATTTTTCTTGATTTTCATTAAAATTTTTAACTTTTAACTAAACTTTAATTTTCAAAACAAAACTTTACTTTTTTATTATGAACAAAAAAAATTACTACTTAGATACCGAACTACTGCTTTTTTCTTAAAAATTATTAATATTATTTTCCTACACGTCAAGTTCAGAGCGATCTTACCGATTACTGATCGTTCTTGATTTATCTTAAAGAAATTTTACTCTCTTTTTTTATTTATTTTGCTTCATATTAAATATAATATGAAGCTTTGTGGTGCAGAGCAAATTTCGAAAAATTCTTTTTCGAGATTTTGAATTTTTTCTTACGTTTTAGATGTCAGAGAATCAGAATCAGCAAAAAAAAATTTCGGTCCGCCGTACGTCGTACGCCGTACGCAAAACAAAAATTGTCTTTTTGAATCGCTTAGAAATAGTACTAAAACACATTCAATTGAATCAAAAATTTACAGAAAGGTAAACTAAGGATGGAATTTTATGCTTTTGGTATCCTTTTCCGAATAATATACCTGCAAACCCCCTTCATGGAGCGATAAAAATGCACAATTTTGTGCATGTCAAAAAACACACCTTAATATAGTCGGATCTTTACCCTGTTTCACAGTTTCATGAATAGACACCATACAAAGAACATAAGAAAAATTCAGAGCCCTGGGTCCCCGCCCCCTTATTTAATGGTAATATTATAATTGAATTTTTGAAAATTGATATGCACATAAAACCAGTATGATTTCACGTAAAACATTATAACTTTTAAAATAGGTATAACAAGTTAGTACCTTTCCATTCCATATAAAAAAAATTATTCCCCGCCTTTTTTATGTGGGTGAGGGGCTTATATATGAAACAAGTTACAACCCCTGAGCGGGGAAGTTTATTAAAGAAGTGAGAAATAGGTTTCTTCATTATACTATTATACACCTTCTACATAAAAATCAGCCTCATACCTGTACCCCCCTTCATTTTACTAGTGAAAGAATTTTTATGGGACTATTAAAATTGTATTTTTAGTATTTAAAATGATCATAGCATATGAAACATTTAATATACGGCCTATTATCTTATAAGTTAGTTATAATAGGTTAGTATCTTTCGAAATCATTCAAAATTTCACCCCTTTCCCTTTTTATACGGGCGAGGGGGTATATTTATAAAACAAGATGCAACACCTCCTCGGGGAACTGGATTGAAAAAATAAGAAATAAGTTTTTTTTAAATACTATTTTAGACCTTATGCGAAAAATTTGTTTCCGTACCTGCAACACACTCTATTCTTCATCGCTTAGAAATGCAACATTTCAAAATTTATTATATAGTTTATGAAAATTTAATTTTTGGAACTTAAAATGACTATAAAATAAGCAACAGTTTAGATATAAACTTGAAATTTATAAATTGGGTGCAATAGGTTCGTGGTAATACAAATCACTCCAAATTTTAACATGCTGCTCTTTTTTGGTGGAGGAGGGGGTATAGTTGTATTTGAATTTCGATATTTTCAAAGTAAAATTTTTGAAATTCAAAATGGCTATAAAATGGTCCAGAGTTTATGTACGACTTTCTTACTTCTATGCCAGGTACCATAATTTCAAACCTTGCGAAATCACTTAAAATTATAAACCACTATCTCATTAAAGTAGAGGAGGGGGTGTATTAATGAAATAAGAAATATACCCTATGCGGGAGACTATATCAAAAAAATTAAAAATTGGTTTCTTCATAATACTATTCTACACCTTGTACATAAAAACGAGACCTGTACCTTCAACCCTCTTCATTTTGCAGGGGTAAAAATTTCGACATTTTAAAAATTAATATTATATTGGATATACAATTTCGAGTATTTATTTATTGAAACTTAGTAATAATTTCAAATTGTACAACATTAGTAGTTTTGAAAAAATTGTGGTTCGTGAAATTCAAATTTTTCGCAAAGGTCTTAGATTAGATATTAGCTTTGAAATATAGTTATAGCGAACCCTTCTTTAAAAGATTTCCCCACCTACCTACGAAAAAAAAAAGCTGCCAAGTTGGAAGAGTGCCTCATATACCCTTTTGATCCACCTAGGATTTAGTGAAAACGAAGATTTAAATAAAAATTATGATTTTTACAAAACTCCCAAAGTTGTACAATTTAAAATTACAATCAAGTTTTTATAAATAAGTACTCGAATTTGTAATACCATATTTATACTAAATACTCGAAATGTAATATATATGTATATGTGTTTATTCTATAAATTTCGAACTTTTTGCCCCTGTAAAATGAAGAGGGTTGAAGGTACGTGTCTCAATTTTGTATAGAAGGTGTAGGTGTGTATTTTTACGAAAATAGTTTCTCATTTTTTCAATCCAGTCCCCCGCTGAGGTGCTGGAGCCTCTTTCACAAAATTACCCCCTCACCCATAATAAAAGGGAAAGGGGTAAAATTTTTGGCGGACACGGATGTTTTTTTGCTGATTCTGAAACCCTGACATCTAAAACGTCCAGAAAAAATTACAATATATGAAGCAATATATATATATATATATATTGTCTTATATCATAAATTAAACCATTCGATATAGATAAGAATTTGATCATTTTTACCATTCATATAAATTTTATATAAATAACATCATAAGTTTTATATAAGAACATAAAATATATTTACTTTTAAATAGTGAAAAACACGTAGTTTTATAAAATATTATAACTTTTAGTTAATTCCTTGTTTTTATTAAAGCCTAGGTTGATCTAAAAGGGGATATGAAGCACTCTTCCAACTTGGCAGCTTTTTTTTTTTTGTTACTTATATATATATATTAATTCTTACATAAACTGCTAATACTTATTTATATACTATAATTATCATATAAGATTTGTATATGGAAATTAATTTTTTTTATAATTACGTATTTCTGCCCATGTGTTCTATATGTGTGTAGGTTATGTCATAAATGGTATTTTTTTTGTATTCTTTACTTTTTTTTTTTTTATTTAGCTTAGGTGGTTCTGATGGTATGGTGAAAATGTTGATGATGGTCAGATGAGATGGAAATTGTGATACTAATATTTCTCCAGGAAAATTGTTAGTGATGCACGCTAAGTGGATTGCCATGTAGTTCACTACGCGTACACCACTATTATATGAATTCTCGTATTTCCCTTTTTTTTCTTAGGTGATTGAATTTTATTTTCTAATAATATTATTTATATTAATTAAGATAAAAAAGATAGATTTTTTTTTAGATTTACTTACTTTAAGAAGATAATTTAACTATTTTTCTGGTACCGAATATAAAAACCTCTTTCCCCTTTTTTTATATTTGTTCTTTTTTTCGACTCTGGTCTTTTTTCTGTATTTATTTGTATTTATTCAGTATTTATTTTACGTTTTTTACTAATAATTTATTAATTTTTTTTTTTCATACACTAATTTATATAAATATATATATATTTTTTTTTTGATCGTATACTTAAGAAGGTTTTTCTGTGCTGGCCGGAAAAAGGATAAGGGAAGTATTTCAAAATTAGTCCCCCAAGAAAGTTCGGTTTGACAAAAAAAAGAAAATTTATTTGCAATGTTGGTAGTATTTAATTAAAGACTTTTTGTTTTTGTTTTTAATAAGTTTTGGTGGTACCCAAAGGTATGGAAGGACCCTAACTTACAAATCTACTCCACGCAAATTTTAAATTCCATTCATACTTATTTCTAATCTTATTAAATGTTTCGACGTACGCTACAAAATCGGAATTTTGACTAAATTTAATTGACGACAAAATTTCGAAAAGACGTACTGGAGAATCGTGAAGATCCTGTCTAAAATTTCTATACTTATTGGGTTTTTTTTTCTCTAAATACTTGGTATTTTAAAGTGTGGCTTCGACCCACACCCTAAATAATATAAATGGCCGGGCTCAAGACTAATTTATTTTGTATTATTTATAATTTGTATTTATATTTTGTATTTATAATCTGTATTTATATAGGGACATAGATTTATATATAAAAAAAATATGTGTATAGTAAAACGTTTTTTTTTTTCTTCGACCAAATTATTTATTTTCGCAAGTCTTTAGTATCATAAACTCCTAAATTTTTGCCTTTTATATCTTCAATTTCGTAACGATTTTTACCTAGTTGTTTAATAATTTTACATTTTATGAATTTTGGACAAAATTTTGCATTTATTTTTTTTACAAATTACTTAATATAAAATTCCTACGAAAGACAATTTCACCTGGTTGAAAAGATATATTTCGACTTCGTAAATTGTACGATTTTTCATGTTTTCGATTTGTTCGTTTAGCTTTTCGCGAATTATATCGTGTATTATTTGCATTTTAGTCGTTTGTTGAGCAATTTCTATGGTTGAGTAATTGAGCATATTTAGTTGTTTTAAAATTTCATACGTAGATGCATGACTAGTCATATTGTATCCGAAAAGAGCCTCAAAAGGTGAAATGCCTATACTTTGATGGACTGCACTTCGCAGGGCCATACCCATATGATGTAAATTTTTGTCCCAATTTGAATAGTTTTCACCAATATATGAACGAATAGCTTGAATAATAGATCTATAAACTCTTTCGCTCGCGTTCGATTGTGGACTATATACAGGTGTTTTTAAGTGTAAAATTCCATTGTTTTCTAAGCAACTTTTAAATTCTTTGCTACAAAATTGTGCTCCAATATCGGTCATAATGGTTTCAGGTATACCAAAGATTGAAAAAACATTCTCAGTTAAATATGTAATAACTGTGCTAGATTTTGCAACTCGCATTGCTTTTATTAAAGGAAATTTTGTTAACTTGTCTAAACATATGAATAAGTAAACATTACCCAGTTTTGACCGCGGGTAAGGGCCTAAAAAATCTAAATAAATATGTTGGAATGAACGCTGAACTACAATTTGTTTACCCATAACAAAATCACCTAACGCGATTTTACGGTGCCCGTAAAATCGCGTTAGATGATTTTGTTATTTTAGAAATTTCACACTCATTAATAAATTTTTTTATTTGTATTGCCATGTCTGGCCAAAAGTAAAATTCTCTAATCCTATATAATGTTTTAAAAATACCACCATGCGACGCTTGAGGGGGGTCATGAGCAATTGAGATTATGTTATTTGTCATACCTTGTGGTACCCATAGTTTCCAGGCTTTATCTTCATCTAAGGAATTCCCATTGTACGTGCGAGTCTTTATACACATAATTATATACACATAATTATCAGAAATTTGAATGTCAGGCAATTTATTCTTATTTTTTCCAACGAATGAAATTAATTGTTTGTATTCTTCTGATTTAAATTCATCATCATTCAAATCTATTGATAAAATTGGATTTGCAGATACATATATCTAACGTATCCATGTGTATTCTTGACAAAACATCAGGTACAACATTTAAAGATCCTTTTCTGTGTTCAATATCGAAAGTAAGGAAAATTTTTAATTGCTTCGATTTTTGATGGGTCTGTTTTGAGACACCCATTCCCCACAATAAAACCTAAGTATTTTAGCTCTTTAAAACAAAATTTTGATTTTTCTACATTAATGGTTAAGTTGGCTACTTTTAACCTATTCGCTACTTCTTCTAACATTTTCATATGTGTGGCAAAATCTGGTGAAATAAAAAGTAAATCATCTAGATATACAAAGACGAATTCTTTCATTTGTGTAAGTATCACCCTGTCCATCAATCTGGACATGCGTTGTGCAGCGTTGCATAACCCGAAAGGCATGACTGTAAATTGATACAGTGGTCTACCAGCTACAGTGAACGCAGTTTTTTCACGAGATTTGGGCTCTAGTGGAATTTGCCAAAACGCATCCTTTAGATCTACACTTGATATATAAAATGTATCGGCTAGACGACTTAATAATCCTTTGATATGAGGAAGTGGATATGCATCTTTTTTAGTAACATTATTAACCTTTCCAGAATCCGATTTTTAACAGGCTTATGAACAAGGACTACAGGAGAATTCCAAGGACTTTCACTCTCTTCTATTACTCCCATTTCCAACATTCTATCTAATTCATCATAAAGTAATTTTTGGATTGCTGGTGAAGTTGGATATCGGCGTGCTTTTATTGGTTCGGCCTCACCTGTTTCAATGGTATGTTCCATAAGGTGTGTTTTACCTAACCCTAATTTGGAAAATGATGGAAAATTTTCGCGAATAACATCTAACCTCTCTTACAGTTCTTTATTTAATTTATGCATATTAAAATCTTTATCAAATTTTTTTGACTCATCCAATACATCTAATTCTGAAATTATTTCAGGAGCAATTTTAAATTTTTTCAAAAATCTATTCCTAAGATTAATTCTTTGGCTAAACTAGTTACGAGATATAAAGTATGATTTTTTTCAATACCATTATGATTTATGAGACAATTTACCCTACCAACTATTGTTTGTTCTCTTCCTTCTGCTGTTTGAACATTCGCATAAAATCTTTCATACGAAATTTTATAGTTTTTCAAAAATTCTATACACCCACATCCTAATGCACTTATGCTTGCACAACTATCTAGCAAACCAATCATCTCTTTACCAAAAATATTTACTTTAGCATAAGGACTAACGAGTCATTAGAAGAATCTAAATTAGAATCTAACGAGTCATGAAAACTAGTCGAAGCAATTTTATAGTTCAAATGCTTTCTATCTTTAAATCTTTTTCTTACCGATGTAATTTTTTTCGATACTTTACAATTTAAATTAACAGAATTAATATCAAATATTTTTCTTCTTGCATTATGATAACTTAAGATTCTTTCATGTAAACTTTTCATATGTAATTTTTCTTTTATTCCTTCCAAATTAATTTTTTCATTTTCATCTCTTTTTAAAATTCTAATTTTACTACTACTACTATTATTAATTAATAAATTTTCATCATTTTTATTTAATTCAATATTTAATTTTATTTCAGTTTTATTAACATTCAGTAAATCATTATTATTCAAATTATTTTTATTTAACTTATGACTATCGAGAATTGACGGATATTTCACGTTTTCATTTACTCCGGGATTTGCGCGAATTTGAACAAGGATTCCCGGTCAATAATTTCTCGTTCCTTTTCAGGTTTCCCGAACACCTTGGACAATTTGGTGTAGTCACATCTTTAATACCACACTTAAAATCAAAATTAATTAATTCCAACCTGAACGGACGTGTTTTTTTTTCGCTCCGTGTTTTATTCATTCATTGCATTATTCACAGTTCATTTACCTGTACCATAAATTGTTTTAATTTATTTTTCGTGACCTAGTTATTTTGTTATCCCATCACTTTTAATTTTTAATTAAAAATTAATTTAACAAAAAAATAGAATGCAATAACTTAATACTGTAATCGGACTCTTGTGATATTTAGATACATTTTATATATTATTTATTTTTGTAATATAAAAAAAAATTGCTCATAAAGTGTTTTTAATTTGTAATTTAATTTAAATTATAATTTTTATTAGTGCTTTATATTTGTATTATTATAAATATTCATAAATATTCATTGACCTGTAATTTGATAAATTTTATATTTCTGCAATTGTACTATTGTGAAATTTATATACATTACTTTATTTTTGTAATATAAAAATTTACTAATAAAGTGATTTTAATTTAAATTTTGAAACCATTATATTAGAATTTCATATAAAATTTTCATATAACTATAAATACATAATGTGCGGAAATAAAAAGTGTGCTATAATTGATAACAACATCGATTGGGTGAACTGTAGCGGAATCTGCGGTAAGTCTTTTCATCCTATTTGTATCGGACTTAGTAGAAGATCTTCAAACTACCTAAAAGAATGCCTTAGTCTGTTTACATTTTACTGCAATGAATGTAAAGACATCTCTCTCGCTCATATCATGTTGGTTATTAAATGCAATAACGTACATATAAAAGGTTTGACAGAGTTGATCAAGTCGATAGCCACTGACAACGTATCGAATAGTCAAATTATTCTAAGCCAACTCCACAAATTTGATAGCAATGATAAAAATATTGAAGATATCACCAACAACTTGGACACCATTAATGACACAGTTAAATCTAAATTCAAAAATATCGAAAGCGAGCTTTCCAAAATAAAAGTTATGATTAATAATAAATCTACGAAAAATGATAGTAATAACTTGCTTATATTGAAACTAAAAAAAGAACTTGCCTCAATTCATTCTAGCGTTCGAAAATCTGATTTATCAGAGATTTTTAAATCGGAAATTAAAGTAATTAATGATGACCTTAAAGAACATTTCGATAAATCATCTAAACTCTTAACTTATCAATCAGGCAAAATTGATACATTTCTTTGAAGCATTTCGATTATGGCAAATATCCTGAATTTAATCTGAATGACGATGGTTTAAAAAATTCTTTTAGTAGTTTTAGTGTAGATCTCTCGGCTACTCGGCGGAGAATTAACGATATTCTTGATGAACTTAAGTTAATATCAGGTAAACTGGATACTTTACCGGAAACCCAGACTATCTATAGCCCACCTCACAACTTAACAATTCATGCAGAATTACATGATGCTGGGAATCTAATAGACGATGGTGAAATTGCTATACAGTCAATTGAATCTGACAACCCTGTTATTAAAGTATCGCCGAGTTTACCCCAAATTTCTGCAATTATTAATTTATGTCCTGAAGTAGTTCAACCACCCGCATTATCCACACAAACGATTTCTATAGCGCGTATCACTAAGTTCAATGCCCTTTGGTCAGAATCTGACTGGAATAACCGAATTACACGTCTGGAAAATGCAAACAAAATGGAAAGTTCAATCACTCATACGAAGATAAAAAATAGTAAGAAAGAAAAATGCACCAATAAGGCAATTTCTGTTCCTTCTATTAATTCTATAGTCAATAAGGCTACAAGTGATGAAACTGCAACTTACTTCTTAAGGGGTGTAGCAAAGAAAGTCGATGAATCGTGGCTTAAGGAATATTTTAAGAACCAGTTTGGAATTTCTAATCTTCAATGTGAAAGAATAATACCACATAAGTCAAGAAAAAGAAATACAAAATACAACAGTTTTAAAATTATGATTCCATTGAAATATGAATGGTTTTTCTTTTCCACATCTTCCAAGAAGGAGGTCTTCATATGGGGAAAAATGAAACTATCACATTGGCAGAGTAAAAATAAAATTAAGTCTATGAATAAGAATAAAAACTTAAATTCTAAGTATATTAATCCTAACGTTACTTTTAAAAAAACTCAATTGTTTAATCATGATAATTGTGATTTATCTATTAAAAATACTAATAAGCATAATAATTTTGATTTTAAATATATAAGTGTTAAATAAAAATAGATAAAAAATAAATCAAATAAAAATAAAAATAGACCCTATCAAAACACCAACACTCAAAACAATATTCCTCATTTTACTAAAAAAAATCCCATATACAATACCATTCTAATCAATTTATACACAAAGCAATAGTTCATTCTGCACCGACACACCCCACTAATATTAAAATCCCTACTTCCACACATACACATTCCAATAATAATAATATTACCAATGATAATAATAATAAAGATAATAATAATAATAATAATGAAAATATTAATAATTATAATAAAAATAATAATAATATTAATACTAATAAAAATAATAACAAAAAAATTTATTACAGTAATCGACCTAGTTTCAACCTTAACTCTATTGATGAGGTTCCTGTTATAGAAACAATTAATTTTATACAGGGTGAAACTATTAATGAAACAAAAAATAAAGGCAACAGCCCTCATATTAAATCCTTTTTAGATCCTCTTTTCCCACCAAAAGTAAAACTTACAGCTAATTCGATTGGGTCGGCTTAGGGAACGTAGACTTTTTGAGGACGTACGCTTATTCTTGTCTTATCTACACAAGCAACCACAGGACATTTGTGTAGACGGTACAACTAAAACTAGCACATTAGTCTCTATTCAAAAAGAAGGCTTTCCAACTGATTTCAATGCCTTAGAATCTTTATATTTCAAATTTCATGCGCAGTTAGGATTTTCGAAATCTCAAACTGAAAAAGATCTAGCTACATTTGAGTCCCATATTAATTCTAAGCATACGGCTCAAATGCAAAAACTAAGGGAAAATCAGGACAAGTTTTTTCGTCCCCTACAAAGACAAAATACCGAAAAAAAATCATTTTACATCCCCTTCTCCTAATTCTTTTACGCCATCAAGCCCGCTTAGAATTTTTTATCATAACTGTGGTGGTATAAGAGGCAAAATAAAGAACTTATTTCTTGAAGCCAGCTCGTGCCAATTTGATATAATAATTATCTCCGAAACCTGGCTTAATGATTCTTATACAAACGAAGAAATTCTCAATAGAGAATAGACGATTTATAGAGACGATAGAGATTATAGTGCTTCTGGTATGTCCAGAGGTGGTGGAGTTTTAATTGCAGTACGTAATTATCTGTCACACTTTAATATTTCTACTGTCCAATCAGGTCACTTTGAGCATAAGTTCATTAATATACGGATTAATAAAAGCAATATATATATTGGTGCAGTATATATCCCACCAAATTCGGACGAAAGTACGTATAATGAATTCTATGAGTCATCAAGAAATATCATCAGTTCAATAGTAGAAAATGATAAATTTTTCATCTTTGATGACTTTAATCGCCCAAAGCTTCTTTTTATAAAAGATAACTGTGACAACCACTTGCTCCCAGTTAATTTTACTGATGAAATTGATTTTTCATTAATTGACTTATTTTACAGTAATGACATTCAACAAATTAATTCTTGTCCTAATAGCAATGGAAGGTGGCTTGATTTAGTTTTTACAAATACATATGACGAAGCAACTGTTACAACTGCCGACACTACCTCTAATCTTTTCTCTAACTCTAAATATCACACCGCCATCATTGTTGAACTTCAAACGTCTCATATTACGTTTACTAAGACTTACAACAAAAAAGTTGTATATGATTTTAAAAACGCTGACTATGAAAGTATCAACAATGCTCTGGCTACCATCAACTGGACCGACATGCTCTCATGCAACGACCTTGACGATAATTCATCAGTATTTTACAATGAGATTTTCAATATAATAGAACTAAACGTTCCAAAAATCATAAAAAAAGACAAACTTACTGAGCCATTGTTAAACAAGGACCTTAGAGCATTACGTAACCGCAGAAACAAAATATATTATACAATTAAAAACGATTCTAATCCTGATGCTGAATTAATTCAGATTCATCAGAAACTAGCGTCTGAATTCTCATCAAAATCAAGGGAATCTTATGATTGTTATATTAATAACCTTAGTCAAACAATCATCACTGATCCTAAAAAATTCTTTGATTTTGTCAACTTAAAAAGAAAATGCAATGGTTATCCTTCCACTATGTTTAAGGATGACAAAACATCATCCTCACCAAGTGAAATTTGTGATATGTTTGCAGCTCGTTTTCGTGAAGTTTATAAGCCACCATCAAGGCCAAACAATAACCTATCGCAATCTACACATCCAATAATTAACTCCTTAGCCTTAACTTCTGATGAGATTTTGAAAGAGTTACTCAACCTGGATATTAAAAAGGGTCCAGGACCAGATTTAATACCACCCAGTTTCCTTCACAGCTGTGCCCAACAATTGTCAATACCATTAAATTTAATCTTTAACAAATCTCTCTCTCTTGACATTTTCCCATCTGACTGGAAGTCGTCCTTCTTAACTCCTATTTATAAAAGTGGTGACAAATGCAACATAGACAATTACAGAGGAATCGCTATTTTATCAGCTATACCGAAGCTTTTTGAAAAATTGGTCTGTGACAAAATCTCTATAATTATATCCTCTATAATTAACCCACTTTTAAATGACCAACAGCATGGTTTTAGGAAAGGTCGATCCACCACAACAAACCTAATGCTTTTTACTTCAGACATTCTATGTAATATGGAAAATGGCCACCAAATAGATGCTGTGTACACTGATTTTAGCAAAGCTATTGATAAAGTTGATCACAACCTCTTAAAAAATAAACTTCATTTAATTGGAATTACTGGCCGTATGTTAAATTGGCTCTTTTCATATCTTAGTAATAGGACGCAATTCGTAAGATTCCAAGGACTTATTTCATCCGGTATTGATGTCACATCAGGGGTTCCTCAAGGTAGTCATTTAGGACCCCTTCTGTTTAACATCTTTATCAGGGATCTCTCGGAATGTCTTGCCGACATATCACATCTCTTCTAGGCTGATGATCTTAAACTATAAAAAATACATTGTCTGACTCTATCTTCTTACAAAAGAAACTTCAGGACCTAGAAAACTGGTGTATTTCCAATAAATTAAACCTGAATGTAAAAAAATGTCATGTGATTAGTTTCTCCCGAAAAAAATCAATTTTGCTGCATGACTACCATATTAATGGTACACAGCTCAATCGGGCTAATCATATCAATGACCTAGGTGTTCTGTTGGACGTGAAACATAGCTTCACTTGCCACATCGACCAAATAGTTTCTAAGGCAAAAAAACTTCTAGGTTTCATTAAAAGAAGAAGAAAAGAATTTAAGAATGTCTGGGTAACTAAATCGTTATTCTGTTCAATCGTCCGTCCGGTCCTTGAATATGCATGTTCTATCTGGGATCCTCTTTTCAAATTCATATTGACAGAATCGAATCGATTTAAAAACAATTCTTACTTTTTGCACTGCGCGATTTACATAACCCAAATGACTTTGCTAATTTACCGAGTTATTCAAATAGAATTAAATTACTTAATATCATTCCTCTTTCTTCAAGGCGTAAAGTGCTCATCTCTTGTTTCACTTTTGACGTATTGAATGGTAATGTTGACGTGACTTCTATAAAAAATAGAATTAAGTTTAATGACGACGTCAGACGTACAAGACATACAAGCCTCTTAAAGACTTACTCACACACAAAAGAATACGCCATGAATGAACCAATTAATAAGTGTTGCATAACTTTCAACACACACAGTAAAAGTTATTCCTCGGACATATCAAAAAATCACTTCAAGTCTATCCTTACACGCTCCTTTATTGGGTAATGTTGCCTTTATCATGTATATATATTTATAAAATATTAATAGGTATAAACAAAAATATTTTTCTTATAACTTATATATATTTATTTAATTATATATTTAATTCTATTGTACTTATATATATGTAATTCTTAAATATATTGTTTGAATATTATTATAATTAAAAATTAAGATAAAGTCCTGTATATTTATATAGATTTAAGTTTCATGTTGTACCTTGTTTTGGTGAAATAAATAAATAAATAAAACAAAAGAGTGTCCTTATATCTGAAGGACAATCGAAAAACCCGTGTCCTTTTTCACGGCAATTCCAACATTCATATTTTGAATAATCTTTACCGTTTAGAAAATTATTATTATCAGTAATATTACCAATATGTGGTTTACGTTTATTAAAATTTTGAAAATTTATTGCATCTATATCGTATATAGATCATCATTACTTCTATTATTTTCGAAAACAAATTCTACTTAATTAATTTTTCTAATCGGCTTTTGTTGTTGGTTATATTTGGCAACATTTTTATTAATATATTTCTCAGCTTTCCTACAAATATGAATAAATTCCGGTAAACTTTGAGTTTTTATATGTAAATATTAAACGACGAATTGAATCTTTCATATTATGATTAAGAATATCTACTAATTCATTATCTAATTTAGGTGTTCTCAGTTTGGCATTTAGATTAATAATATCTGAACTAACTAAGTTTTTCAAATGTTTCATTAAAATCTTGTTTTCGATCGGTCATTTGAGCCGATATTTCAAAATCCGTTTCAATTGAACGATATCTTTCAATTAAAGAATTTTTTAATTGCTCCCAATTTGCAGTACGATTTCTTTTAAGAAAATTCCAATACCATTTTTCTACGTCGCCAGAAATAATGGTGTGGAAATGGTCAACTACCATATTCCATGAATAACCGTGAGCTACTTTTAATCTTTCTATTCTAAAAATAAAATCATTTACAGACATATTTTTGCTAACCCGTTTATCCATTTCACATTTCCTACTAAGATTTCTCGAATTTTGATAATATCTACTTTCATTAATTCTATTATTATGTTGAAAATTATTATTTAATTCATCGCTTGAATCGCTAACAGCATTATTAAATTGTTCATTATTATTATTTAGATTTTGAGTATTTTTGGATAGATTACTTAAAAATTGATCAAATTGTTGAGAAATATTTCCCAAAAGTTGTACGTTAACATCGTCAACGCTTTCACCACGAGTTTGAATATTTTTATGTTGTACATTTTGACCATTATTATTTCCGAGATTTTCATTTAGAACTACATTATTATAATCACGTTTTGAATTTCTTGGGATTTTTATAGGTTGCTCAAAATTGTTACTTTGTAAATTATTTGGCCTATTTGATTGAATTTGAGTTATTTTTCGAACTTCGCTTTATGGCAATTCATACCCCATGCGATTATTAAAATTTAATTTCGACAAATCAATATCTTGATCGTGTGAAATGCGTGTATAATTTTGCTGTAATACGTGATGTATTACTAGTTTCATTTGTTCACCCAAATTTGCATTTGCTGCACTAGAAGTAAAAACTTCAGCAAATTGTTGTTGCATTAATTCTGTATTTGATGGATCTTGTACAGGTAATGGAGTTTTCTTTGGTGGTAAAGAGTTATGTTCTGATAGAATCAATAAATCTTCCAGGGAACTAGCAGGTGTCATAATAGATATATTTTTGTTACGTGTATCACCTATTTCAATATCTTGGTACTTTAATAGATCTATTGGATCTTTTGTAGCTACTCAACTACTACTAAATGAATAATTATTTTCATGTTCAATATTTTTCTCGAATGTATTTTGTTTATTTTGTTGAGCTGGTTGAGGAGTATGGACAACATTTTTATGATTTAGTGTACTACCTTTTCTCGTATTGTAATACATTCTTTGATTGGGAAATTTTGTTTTGGCACCCCTGCCAACTGGTGTAATCATTTTTAAAAAATTAATTTAACTTTCCGACTAAAACAAAAAATATTACAATTTTTCGTTAAAGTTGTGCTTTACAAAACTTTTTAATATTTCTAATGCAATTTACTTTTAATATTTATAATTCAATTTACGAATTCAACATAAAAATATAAAAATTAAATTAACTTTTATAAAAATTGAAATTTTGTACTTAATTAATTATTACTTAGGCCCATTTGCTGATTCAAATCATAAATCTACATCTTAGCTATGTTGAACCATTGACTAATAATAATATATAGACTTATAAAGTAGAACAAAAAAAATTTCCACTTTCTGATTTGACTTTCCTAATCTAATGTAAAAATCAACGTTCAACGTGCGTTTTTTGTTATATATTTTCGTTAGATTAGGAAAGGAAATATTTATGTATGAATATGAATGACTAATATGAGAGCATGCGTGAGAGGATAATTTTTTTTATATTGAAAAAAACGGATTTTTTTTGTTTTCGCATATGTGATTGTATTGTATATATTTATGAATAGTTTTGTTGGTATTCGTGCATTTGAAAAGTTTCTAATTCATAAATAAATTCCAATTTTCAATTTTTAGCAAAAAGAAAATAGTTTCTTCTATATTGTAAGAATAGTACAGGCGTTTGGGTATTTTTGGTAATATTGATTAAAAAATGGGAATACATTTAAGAATAAATTAGAAGTTTTTTAAAAGGAATTAAACATGTTTAGAAATATGTATTTTTATCTTTTCTAAATTGAATTAATAAATTTTCAATTTCAATTCAACTTTTTTCAAATTAAATTAAATTAAATCTAACCAAATTTTAAAATATAGTGTTAAAATTTATGAATATAATATTGTATAATCAGAAAATATTATTAATTTATTGAATATATTGTATAATCATAAAATATGCAATATATTTTTTAATCGATATTACCAAAAATACCCAAACGCCTGTACTATTCTTACAATTATTTATTAAGAAACTATTTTCTTTTTGCTAAAAATTGAAAATTGGAATTTATTTATGAATTAGAAACTTTTCAAATGCACGAATACCAACAAAACTATTCATAAATATATACAATACAATCACATATGCGAAAACAAAAAAAATCCGTTTTTTTCAATATAAAAAAAATTATCCTCTCACGCATGCTCTCATATTAGTCATTCATATTCATACATAAATATTTCCTTTCCTAATCTAACGAAAATATATAACAAAAAACGCACGTTGAACGTTGATTTTTTACATTAGATTAGGAAAGTCAAATCAGAAATTGGAAATTTTTTTTGTTCTACTTTATAAGTCTATATATTATTATTAGTCAATGGTTGAACATACAATTTATGATTAGGTTAAGTTATTTCCCTTTGCACCATAAAATTTATGTATATCATAGTAAAGTTTTAGCAAAGACACAAAATAAATGTAATACAGCCAACTACAATTCCTACAATCATCGAAAATATATTTTTTTTTTTTAATGTCATGAATATCAAAATAGTAAGTATAATTTATATAAGCAAACAGTTATAAATACATAGTTTAATCTTAAGTTTATAAATATCAAATTGCTTCATTCATTTATTTTCTTTCTTTTTTTTGTATTTTGTAAGACGGAATCTTTTGTAAAAAGAAACTTCATCAAAACTTTCGAAGTATTCATTTCGATTATATATCTTCCTAGGAATTCCTACTTCTAATAATTCTAATATTTCTACATCGTCTTCTAATAAAGCCGGAAGTTCGAACTCCATAATAATAAAATATTTATTTGGCTTTTCTTTTTTTTTTCCTTTTTTTGTTGTTTCCTTTTATTCGTCAATCAAAATTGCCAGAAAAATAATAATTTTTACATTAATGTTCGTTAAATGCAGATTTACTATGTCACTTCAACTTCAAGATAACCCATAAGCTCATCATAAATTACTTATAATCTACTAAATCCTCCACTTAAGTTATGTGGAACATAACGAGATTTATGTTCTAGTTTTACGTTGGTGCAAACCGGTAAGCACAACTTAGACATTTAAGTTGAACATAAATAATTATGATGTGAATCAGCAAATGGGCCTTAATTCTATACAAATATACTTCAAAAATTCAATTTTTAATTACT
Source organism: Empis stercorea (assembly GCA_949752835.1). Lineage (NCBI taxonomy): Eukaryota > Metazoa > Arthropoda > Insecta > Diptera > Empididae > Empis > Empis stercorea. The sequence continues at coordinate 32,943,809 of OX457087.1, read as the reverse complement.
TTTACTATATATTTTATTTTTAATTTTTACTTGAGTAATTCTTTAATAGAATCCTATCAATATCTAAACAGAATAAGTATCTATCTACACTATCTTTTTCACAAAAAAAAAATTTTCTAACTATAGTTTTACCTAACTTTTCTATCTAAATTTAAGGGACGTGGTCTAAAAAATATCTATTTTTTTTTTGTAGCTTGTATTCTCATAATAATAAAAAAAATTAATGAGAAAAAAAATTTTTGTTATTTTCTTTTTTCTATTTTATTTTTCTTTTTTTTTTCTTAATCCCCTTGTGCTTTTTTTTCTAAAATTCTAATTCGAACAAATCTTGATCGCAACACACTAAATTCTGGTTCACAGACTATTTGTGGGACATATCTGAGACTTGATACGAATAAAAAATTTACTTTTCTGTACTTTTAAATATTTTAATTTCATGTTTCTCATGTTGTCTCAATGATTTTGGTCGCAAACGCACTAAATTCTGGTATACAGACTATTTATGGGACATACCAAAGATCTGATCCACATATCAAATGATATATTTATGAAAATAACTTCACAAAAAAAAATATTAAAAATTCACAAAAACAATGTATTTATAATATACATATTTACGTCGCAAACGCGGACATCTAAACATTTTTTTTTTTTTATTACCGGGACATACGTAAATATTTAAATTTTATACGTTTCTTTTAAATTGATATACTATTTTCACGATTACTAACTTGTGTTAATTATTTAAGCCATACTAACGAAATAATTTTATAATTTTGATGTACATATATAAATGTGGAAATTTTTGGTGGAAAAGACAGAAGAGTAAAATTTTTATATAAACTATGTATATGGAAAAATATATATATTATTTCACGAATGACTAAAAAAAAATTAATATTTTTTCAAAAAAAATTCCGTACAGGATATAAAAATAATTTAATAACTTAACTAGCCATAACGTTGGGCGCCATTTGTAATATTTGTAACTGTTGTTCATATGTATACACAACTATGATAAAAAAAATATTATACTTTCATATGACCTGTATATACTCATACAAACAAAACTATCACTAGTACACAAAAAAAATTATTGTGAAGATATGGGTCCTTGAAGGATCTCAGCGACATGCGGCATGCTTGTGGTTGCGCGTGCTAGGTCGTCGGATTGGGGGGAAACTTGTCACTCTTCAAGGTTACAAAATACATGCCAGGATAATGACCATTAGGGCTAGAAATGAAAATTTAAATTTTCACCCGAATGAGGTAGTCATTTAAGGACAAAAATTAGAGGAAACACTGAAACTATATATGGCATAATAACCAACACAAATTAAATAGTTTGAGCACAAAAAGATTTAAAAAAAAAAACGAAAATAGTGGTTGAGGTGTTGTCCACCTTTTATCTCGCCTACCCTACCTTTGTCTATTTGTAATATTTTTAATTTCCTTACATATTTTAATTTATTTATATTTTTTTTTTGTTAAATAGACCCATATTTTATGTTTATATTTTAGATTTAAATAAACATTACAAAATAATTCTCACTCTTTTCATTTTTATTTTTTTTTTCTTTAAAATACCTTTTTTTTTTCGCCACCAATATATGCACTTTCATTTGACCACGTCCCTAACAAATAATTTATCTAGACATAACTTTCATTTATAATTTTACAATTTTTATTTCAACTTATATTTTCAATTCGATAAATTCATAATTCGACAGATTTCTATTTTCTTTTCATATAAAAAAATAGTATCAAAGATTTGCAAAATGTGTCTTACAATTTCTATTAAACTGGTACACACAGTACCCACGACAAGTATAAGTATATAATAAGAATATTTTTTTTTTTGTTTTATATACTATATAAATTTTTTTTCTTTTGATTATGAATATTTTATATACACAACTAATATTTTATATCAAAAATTTAATTAGTAATTCTGATTTAATTCACTTTTTTTTTTTACTACATATATATTTGGAAAATATAGAAATTTAAATAAAACTTTTTTTTTTGTAACTCACCAATTTTATGTTATCAATATTTTCATATTTTCTTTCTATTGATAATACTTTTTATTTAATTTTTTTTTCTGTCCGGCTGTGGTGCATGCAACACACTCAAACACTCTAATATTTCCTTAATTTTATAATTCTTTTTTTTTTTCTAAAAATAAATCAAAGTTTATATAGTTTTATTAAATTTCTAATTTTCCTAATTTTTTTTCTTATTTTTCTTGATTTTCATTAAAATTTTTAACTTTTAACTAAACTTTAATTTTCAAAAAAAAAACTTTACTTTTTTATTATGAACAAAAAAAAATACTATTTAGATACCGAACTACTGCTTTTTTCTTAAAAATTATCAATATTATTTCCTACACGTCAAGTTCAGAGCGATCTTACCGATTACTGATCGTTCTTGATTTATCTTAAAGAAATTTTGCTCTCTTTTTTTATTTTTTGTTTTTTTTTTGTTACTTATATATATATGTATATTAATTCTTACATAAACTGCTAATACTTATTTATATACTATAATTATCATATAAGATTTGTATATGGAAATTAATTTCTTTTAATAATTACGTATTACTGGTTTTATACGTGTGTAGGTTATGGTTATGTCATAAATGGTATTTTTTTTTATTTAGCTTAGGTGGTTCTGATGGTGAAAATACGTATGCTGAAAATGTTGATGATGGTCAGATGAGATGGAAATAGTGATACTAATATTTCTCCAGGAAAATTGTTAGTGATGTACGCTAAGTGGATTGCCATGTAGTTCACTACGCGTAAACCACTATTATATGAATTCTCGTATTTCCCTTTTTTTTCTTAGGTGATTGAATTTTATTTTCTAATAATATTATTTATATTAATTAAGATAAAAAAGATTTTATTTTTTTTAGATTTACTTACTTTAAGAAGATAATTTAACTATTTTTCTGGTACCGAATATAAAAACCTCTTTCCCCTTTTTTATATTTGTTCTTTTTTCGACTCTGATCTTTTTTCTGTATTTATTTGTATTTATTCAGTATTTATTTTACGTTTTATACTAATAATTTATTAAATTTTTGTTTTTATATACACTAATTTATATATATATATTTTTTTTTATCGTATACGTAAGAAGGTTTTTCTTTGCTGGCCGGAATAAGGAAAAGGGAAGTATTTCAAAATTAGTCCCCCAAGAAAGTTCGGTTTGACAAAACAAAGAAAATTTATTTGCAATGTTGGTAGTATTTAATTAAAGACTTTTTGTTTTTGTTTTTAATAAGTTTTGGTGGTACCTAAAGGTATGCATGGACCCTAACTTACAAATCTACTCCACGCAAATTTCCAATTCCATTCATACTTATTTCTAATCTTATTAAATGTTTCGACGTACACTACAATATACAACTTGCTTTACTATTTTCTTTTCGTCTTTTAATGTAATAATTTTTTTCTCGATTATCACACGCATAATCCAACCAAAATTTTCTTCATAAATTACAAAAAAACTCCTTTTCGCAATTTTAAATTACGACCAAAAACCCAAAAAAAAACAAACGTACAAAAAAAAACTCCGATAAAAAAATAAAATAAATAACATAATCAAAAGTGTGTCCAGCGCGACGATCGAACTTTTTCCGACCTGTCGCACCACTTTTTCTGCCCTTCATTCGACCCCGGGTCAAATGAAGAGCATCTTTTGTTTCAGGTCGGAAAAAGTTAAGCTCACCACCACCACAGCGACATCTGGTACTACCATCACGATTATTTGACGAAACACCCAACAGAAAAATTAAACATTTTGACAATTTAAGATGACACACACAAAAAAAAATAACAAAGAGACAGCATGGCCGACGATACTGTGGCAGGTAATTGCTTTGTTTATTATTATTTTTTTTGTTTTTAATTTTCTACTTTTTAGGTGTTTCGTTATTTAAAATGTTTTTGGGGTGTCACAAAACAGGCTTGATTCTGAAGTATTCCTACCCGAACAAGTCTGAAACCACCCAGCATTTGTTGATGGTGTTGTAGCAGTATGATAATTTTGTTCACAAAAAAAAATTATCACCTATTATCTGTAAATAAGTCGGAGGAGGTAACTTCGGAGTTCTAGAAGAGTGGGCGCCACCAACAGCGCATCACAAAAAATACACTAGACCAACATTTTTATGTCTAGAACGCCTTGGATCGCTGGGATTTCCTCCTAAGTGTGCCAGCTATGCTCAGCCTATGGGGCGTGAGTCGACCAGTGATCCAAACGGCAATCAATACAACAATACGATGATGCTTTCACTAATAAAGATTTTCACAAAACTAGAAATGGACCAAATAGTAAATATGGCAATGTGAAAATTTGGACAATTACAAGGATTATTACAAGAACAAGGGGAAATCATAACTGCTTTACAAACTAATAAGCTGCATCCATATATCATGGACAGTTTTAATAAATATAGTAAATAATATAACGAATGGACAAGGACATCATGACATACTACATTCAGTACGGACACTTAACAGAATTACGGTAATAGATGTTAATCATCATGAGGGACAAATAGGAATACGAATTACAATTCCATGGTTGGAAAAAGAATTGTATAATTTGCATAAAATATATCCGGTTCCAGTCGAAATATCAGATCAAAATTATGCTATTTTAGTTTTGGAATGGGATTTTATTGGTAGTAATCATTGGGGACATTTTTTACATTTTTCATTAAGTGAATTTAAACAAAATTATATTTTACCAGGTAAAAACGGTGAACTAGGTTTTACTATATGTAAACAATTACAACCTAAATTGTTGCAAGCTCCAAAGGATAATTGTGTAATGGAACTTTTTAATCAGCAGGAAAATAATAACATTACCGTTTTTAAAATTTGTCAATATAAAATTACAACAGTAATAACTAACCATCTTATACCATTAAACGAAGAAAACTCATGGTTATATTTGTTCAAAAATGAGCAACAACTCACTAGTTATTCGATTATTCTGGTGTACCAAAAAAAAAAAAAAAAATCCAATTATTCTGGTGTACCAAAAAAAACTATAACAATTAACGAATTTGAATTTTAAGTATTTTAAGTAATAATGGTATCAATAACCATTAATTAGGATTAATTAGGATAACACCAAACCTTACTCTACTATATTTTTTTTTTGTTTTAATTGAACCAATAAATATATAATTTCACAAAAAAACTAAGCAAAGGCAACTAACTTATACATTTTATTTTACTCTAATAAATAAATAAATAAATAAATAATCAAACTACTGCACAAAAAAAATTTAATTTACACAAAAAAAACTAACGCGTACACCTTAATAAATAATTTATGAATTAAATAACAATTTAATATACCTGGTTTAACTGCTTCCATCTCCTGACATGTCTGGATCCGGAACCAGGTAGCTGTGCATACAAATTTTGTTTTAAAAAACCCAACACTATCCCCACTAATAATGTAAGTTACAATGTAAGTTTCTTAATATAAAGAAAAATTATTAAAAATCCGGAACGTCGGGTCGCTGGCTCTGCTCTTCCTTTAATTTTCTTATTCTTCCTACTGATTTTTGTTTTCTTTGTTGTCTGTTTTCTTGTTTGCATCGGACCGGTGCAGTGTACTTCACTGCCCTAATTTAAATATTAAATTTCAACACTTTTTCTCTTCTTTTAAATAATTGCTTTGCAAACCCGAATTATTTCTTTTTCATTAAATCTTTTCACGGTTTTTTATTTTTCTTTTTAGATTTTTCTCTATAGCGAAATTCCGTTTCTAAGTTTCTTTGCCGGACTTAATTTTCTTTTTTTTCTTTGAAACCACTCTGCCGGACAAATTGGGGATTATTGTTTAAATTTATTTACTTTTCAAATTCTATTATTATGATAATAGTGTTTTTTTGTTTTAACATTATCACCTTACAGAATAATTTTAATTTATTTTTTTGTTTTTTTCCTTTTTTTTATATTCTAACATCAACATCAAATTCTTCTTTCATTTTATGTTTATTTCACATTATTTTCCAATTTTTCCGCCGCGGTTATTTAATTTAAAAAAATTCTTATACAAAAAAAAAATCTCCAAATACCAAAATTTAAAAAAGAATTCTTCAAAACAAAAAAAAATCAAGCAAAATGTGCGACCCACCCGCAACAAAGTTTTTTTTTCAACTCCTCCAAAAAAAAATTTTCTCAAATTTTTATTCAATTCGATAACTATTGTTTCCTCTATCACGCGATCTCTCGACCTTCGGAATCAAAACATGGCGCACAAGGGCAACAAAGGTTGTCTATTGTTTTGATCCGAAAATCGAGAGACCGCAGCGCTGACGGGAATTTCGAATTCTAACAACATGGCTACCCACCTAACCAAATTTACCTCCGCGCCTGTCTACTGACTGACATCTGAGATATGACAAGCCGGTATTCAAACTAACATAAAGAAGCATTAAAGGGATTTTTTATTTAGTATCATAGATCAAAGCTTCAGAATTTTTTTAAATCAACTTGTTTTAACAAAAGTCTACTAATACTTATACTACACTTAACATCTAAGTGTAAATAACTACTCACTAATAAATAAATATTAAATACCAAAATTTGAACTAACCGAAATAATAAGATTATAAATAACAAGAAAAAATTAACTGAATAATACTAAATAAATAACGATTACTGGAAAATAATAAAAACAAGACCAATATAATTTTAAATTAATGTTTGTTTTTTTTTCTTTTTCAGCTTTTTAAATCTTTGCCGTGGACAACGTAGCGTTTCAAGGTGTCGTGATCTTCTACCACGTAGCATACTTGTCCCTTTTGGGCGACAATGGTACATTTTGTCCAGGGCTTAGCAAAATTCGCGGTGATATTTTGTTGAAAATCGCTTAATACGTGAGTTCGACGATAAACAACTTGCACAGGTAAGTACTTTTTAAAAATTTTATTTGATCGAAGACTATAAATTCGTTCGTGCCTTTTTTGTGCGTTTTCCAAATTCCTGACCACAGCATCATGCCCATCATTACGCCGATACTCCTGGTCAATAATGATATTCTCATTCGTGCATTTAATTTCCGAAGCAACTCGTAAGAAGTACCGTCGGTCATCATATGATACCCGAATGTAAGGTAGAATGGTGAAAAACCCGTAGCGTCATGGACGACCTACGAATAAGAAATATATGGAAGTGGCACAAATGTTCCCTCTCTTTTTAACACATTAAAATTTTAATATATTGAAAAATTGATTATGAAGCCACGATTTTGGTAGTTCTCTTTCCTTTTGCTCGCCGAAGTGTCAAATTAATAATATGAAAAATATTATAACAGCTGATTTTAGATTTACAGGGCTGGCTTATTTTTTTAAGTTTAAGAGTCTCAATATAAATTAACAATATTAACTAGCTAAACAAATTACTCTATTTTACTTTCCATTTGTATAATTATCGTTGCGCGACCTAAAATATTCCTTAGGATGATCTTTACTTGTATTTATCAAAAAAAAAAAATTATCTCCTTAAAAATTTATGCCCGAATTAAAAAAAACCTAATCCGCCCCTAATTTCTCATTTTTATATTTTGACAATTCGGCTAGCAAAAAAAGAGACAACTATACCCGGCGTGTCTTCAAATTTTTATATTTATGCCCTATCCATATATCTTCTATATCGTTGTGGACGACAATCCGCTGAGCGCAAGCAATGTGACTCAGCTTGTCGTCCCATTCTTTATGGTTGGTTTTATCTATATACATTCGGATAGCAGCGACGATGTTCCGATTGACTCCTTCAGACGCATTAGCCTGCGGATGGTACGGAGCGGTAAATTTGTGGTTGATATTGTAATTTTTTATTAATTTTTCAAATTCTTTTGCAGTGAATTGAACCCCGTTGTCAGACAACAACACTTCTGGAATGCCGAAAAGATGGAAAACTTCGGATTCTAGGAATTTAATGATCGGACCTGTTGTTGCCTGACGCAAAGGTTTGAGTAAAACAAATTTAGAGAATTGGTCAAGAACTATTAATATACATGTATTTCCTTTTTTAGATCTAGGATATGAACTGGAGGAGAAATCCAGAGACAAAACCCCAGTTCCAATGCCTCCGAATATATTGCCAGTACCAGCACGTGTATTCCTGAAAACGTAACGTTTTCCATTCGAATCGTATTTGGTTTACGTTCGTTTTTAAACGTTCAATTCTAGAAAACGATCGTAAACGTTCAACACGGTTGCCCTTGTAACCTTGAAAATTTGCTATCTTTACAAATAAATCAGCTGTTAATTGTAATTTTTTTTGTCATTTTTCGTAAAAAAGTCAAATAATAAATACAATGTTGATTAATAAATCATAGATATATGCATATTTTGAAATTATATTTTGTTTATTAATGAATTCAACATAAAAATAATATAAATTAAAAATGTTCTCTAGCATAGAATTATTTTACGATAGTAATGATAGTGATAATGCCCATGTCTAAAAATATTAAAAAAAAGGAATATTGTTTTGTCTTTGTTAGACCTATATTGGATTAATTTTAATATATATTTTTTCCATTTATGTATTTATATATTTTATATTTGTGTATAATATATATTAATACATAAATTAATACATAAATATACATTAATGTAAACATAAATAAAATTTTTTAATAAAATTATATTTTTTTTAATTTAAAAATTGTTCGTATGAATAAATTATGAATTTTACAATAACGTAAACAAAATAGTTGACGTTAAAAATTTCGATCGAAACGTTAAAAAAACCATTTAGGGAATATATCGATTCGATAAACAATCGTTACGTTTTCAGGAATACCAAAATTAAATTTACGTTACGAAATTCATTCGAAACGTTTTCAGGACTACACGTGCTGATCTCGGCACGGCCCTGAATGAGTTGATTAATCGACAACACCAAACCCTCCAACGGATATCCATCTCCCTTGGCCAAAGTTTCGATTCGGAAGATGAATTCCGCTGGCGACAGAGCTTTGCTCGAACCATCAAATCGAACCAGCCAGTTAGAAACTGGATTAGACGCCTAAAATGTTCAGGGTGGCGATCGTCAGGTTCATCGTCGCTATCGTCGAGTGAAAAGGAGCGACATTTGATGGTTCCCTCACTGGCCTCCCCCGGATCAGTGGTGGCATTGAAGACGGTGGACAGCTAGGAACAGGAGCAACAAACCGGGGCGCTGCAGCTGGTTCCGTAAGATGTTGTGGAGCTACCAGCGCTTGGAGTTCGGCGATTTGTTGCCACTATTCTTCGAGCAGACTGGACATTGCGGAAATTTGCGTGTGATCGAACTGGGTTGCAGAGGCTATTACAGATTTATTATTAGGTAAGTTGAAGCTTTGACGTTTTGATTGATTCTGACGCCGTTTTCCTCTTCTTCCAGATGAACCAGTTTTTTTAACGGCGTCTGTGGACCACCGAGTTGATGACCCCTGTATCGAAGTGGGGTCATAATGCGGCGAATTGGTCGAGGAGCTCATCTGACTAACTCCCTTTCGAGAGGTCATCAACGTTGCACCAGGATTAGAAGAGGGTTGGCCGGCTAATATGATCGGAGTTGGAATAAGCGGCTGTTTCGGCAACACCCCCTTATTATCAATCGGATTGGCAACGGCGCCCACAGGCGGCAGCTGCATATTGTCAAGGGGTGGACCTATAGCTCCCTCCCGTTCGTCGATTACCGTCAACATCCCATCCTCAGAATACGAATGGTCCAAGCCAAACATCTGTGCGGTGATGAATTGTTGCTCTGAAATTCGAGTGAGCTCCGATTTGAGTTTATTTATTATTCGCCGCACCGATGCCGAGTTATCCTTACGAGCCGACTTTAAGCGATATAATCTATCTTTAACGTGCTGTATTTTAGTAGCTGCTCGGAGCAACATAACTTCATCCGTTTCTCGAATACCGTCACTGACAGGCAGCGGCCTTGCTTTAGCAAAGTGCGAGTTCGGCGGCAGGATCTGGAAATGTTAGATTTTGGGGGACGGCGACCTATACGTTGCTCGCGCGATGCACAATTGAGAGTACTTACTCTGGGCGTTTCCCGCCGACACTAACAACCCACGCAGCTCTAATTCATATTGGACCTCGTCGGGATTTAACCTGGGTAGATCCATTTTTGGTTCAGCTATAACAATTTATTTTTTGACCAAGACTAATAATATAATTTTGTTCTGAATTATTTTTAGAATACTACCAGTACACTATGGTATATCTACAGGAAGTTTCAAGCGTGATATTTTCTTTCCGAAAGGATGTGACATCGTGGTTTATTTATCCTAAAATAAATTAATATTTATTAAAATATAATCAAATATAAAAAAAAATCACCTATTTATTTGTTTACGTCTTGTCAAACTTAATGTTTATTGTTATATAATACCGGCTTGTCATATTCCAGATGTCAGCAGACGGCTGAATTAAATTTTTTTTGTAGTTTGGTAGTCATTTTAGTTATAATTAAAAATTCCCGTCAGCGCTACGATCTCTTGATTTTCGGATCAAAACAATAGACAACCTTTGTTGCCCTTGTGGGCCATGTTTTGATAACGATGGTCAGGAGATCGCGCGATCGAGGAAACAATAGTTTTTCGAAATTAAAGTTTTTTTTTGAAAAATTGTTGTTTTTTTGGAGGAGTTGGTTGAGATTTTGCATGCCGGGCGGTCGGGTTTTTGTTGTTTTTGCAAAAATATTTTTTTGGGAATTTGATTTTAAAGTTTTTTTTTTAAATTGAAGAAAAGGAAAATTAAAAATTTGTGGTATTACATTTGTTAAGTATTGGCTGGAAAAATAATAATAACGACATTTGTGGAAAAAAAATAAAAATATTTTTAATTGAAGAAATAAAGTTAAATAATATATATAAAAATAAATTAATTTTGGAAATTAAATAATAATACTAAATTTAGAAAAAAAAGGAATTAACTTTTCACATTTTTCTTTCCATTCCGTAATTAGATACACAAATAAAAACTTAACATAAAACAAAATATAATTAACAAAATTATAATAAATTAAAATTTATTTAAATTTTTCATTATTTGCAAAATTACTCAATATCCGTTTTGTAATATAATATATATAAACTATAATAAACTTGTGACACAATTAATTCGAGAGTATATTTACCCCAGTGTATAAATATATATATATATAAATATATATCTTCAATTAATCATTTTAAATTTTTGAGTACAATTTAATTTTACGTGTAATTTTTAATCTGTGTGTCATTTTATTTTATTATAATGAATAAGTGTAATAGTGAAATTTGTTGTACTAATACTCAAGATACAACAATTTCTGACTTAGTTGCATGCAACGGCATCTGTGGTAAACTTTTTCATACGCATTGCATTGGTTTGTCACCATCTGGCCTAAAATATATGAAAGAACTGAAACATTCTCTCTCATATTATTGTAAAGAATGTAAGTCAATTAATCTATCACACGTTATGCTAGCAATCAAAACAAATAACGATATATTAAAAGCATTCTCGGACACAATAGAATCTATGACAATTCTCGCACGTAATAACGAGAATAAACTTTCAAGGGCTGAAGAAAATATCAACCTGTTAATGCAACATATTGATGACATGAGCTCCCAGGTTTACAAAATCGAAAGTAGGCTTAAAACACAAGCACAAACTGATAATTTCAGCCTACTAATAAAAAATTTCGATAAAATTTACGCTACCTTGGATTCGTTTAAGGATTTAGATTCCAAAATTGGGGACTCATTAACTGACAGATTTCGTTTTCAATTTGATACTATATTATCGTCTTTAAAGAAATTTAAAATGTCGTCAGAGAGCAATTCACTAAAATTTCAATCAATATTTGATAGAAACGTGACTGCGAGCTCTGAATACTCAAAGAAAATTTTAGATGCATTACCTCAACTTAACAATATCAGCAATTTAGAGACTAAATTAATTTGTCTTGGTAATGAACTTGCTGCTTTTAAATCGAGTTGTGGTGATATCATTGACGAAGTAAAAAATCTAAAAAAATTGAAAATTGAGTCAAACAATATGGAAGGTTCATCTAAATCACCTCCGAGCGACGAAGCTCGGAGGTGATTTAGATAATAACTTCGTTGATAATAAAATCAACGAAGTTATTAGCGAAAATATGGATAGTAATAGTACTTACATTAATACTAGTAATAATAATAAAACTAACAATAACAATGATGCTAATAAAATTATAAACAAAAATAGTAAAATTGAAAATAATACTGATATCCTCGAGAATAATGACGACAACAATCTTGCGAACTCCGTACCACCACATGTATATGCATTAGTTAAGGTGGTGCAACGATGCTCTCTGCACATTAAATCCTCTGACAGGAATTTAAATACTGACAGATTAATAGATTTCGTCAAAACTAAATTCGGGGTTTCTGATGTAATTTGTGAATGCGTGACACCAAAATACATCAAGTTTTCAAAAATTAAATTTTCCAGTTTTAAGATGGATGTACCGATACATACAATAGTAACGTTACTAGATAGTGATAGAATATGGTACAGTATCAATGCTATTGCAACGAACTGGAAAACTAAAACAAGGAAAATGAGAAAAAACAATAATAACACTAATAATAATAATAATAAGAAGAATAAAAATAAAAATAATAACAATAAAAATAATATTAATAATAACAATAATAACAATAATAAAAATAAAAATAATAATAAGAAAAATAATATTAGGAAGAATAAAAATAAGGAAAAGTCTAAAAAACCAGCTAGAAAACCACTTAAAAATTCAGGGAGAATTCGTCGGAACGGCGAATTTATATTAAAAAGGCCGCAATCGCAACTTCCTTCACCACAACCTGACCAGTCTTCTTTCTTACCCCAATTTTATCGTACGGTATCTCAACCTATATCATACCGTAGTGCATTAATTAATAGTTTTGATCACAATAATTACACTAGAAACAACAACAACAATAATAATAATATAAACAAAACTAATACTAGTAATTATAATAATAATAATAGTAATTATAGTAATAATAATAATATTAATAATAATGGAAATAGTAATAATGATAATAATAATAATAATAATAATAATAATTACAATAATAATAATAATAATGATACTAATAATAATAACAATAATAATAATATTAATAATAATATTAATAACCGTGGTAATAATAATAATGATAATAATAATAATAATAACCGGGGTAATAATAATAATAAAAATAAAAATGATAATATCAGAAAAGCTTTATCTAAGAGGTTTAAAAAAATACAAAAATTTGTCCAAGGACCAACGTTAAATCCTCTTACCCCGGTGAGAGACATACCTCTGCTAGTCACGGATACACTTTGTACAACTGCTTCGATCAAGCATGCTAATTCAAACCAATCCTCCAGCCTCGCTGATAAATCTAAATTAATATCCCAACCACTAATTAATCCCCAACGATCTCCCAGCTTCCTTGATCCTTTAATCCCACCAATTGTAAGGCTTACAAAAAATTCAGCTGAACAAGGTGATGGCAGATATTTACTTTCTCGACTTAGAGACCATAGAATATTCGACAATGTGAGATTATTCTTAGCTTATCTTCATGATCAGGATAATACTGTATGTATTGACGGGAAAACTAAAACAAATACCATGATATTAATTCAACAAGAAGGTCTCCCATCAAATCCAACTGATCTTAGATCTATATATGACAAATATCATGATAGCTTTGGAGTCTCGTCTGAAGTAGTATCAGCTGATTTAAAAACTTATCGCAGCCACCTTTCTTCAAAGAGATTGGAACATATACAAAGGCAAAGAGAAGTTCAAAATAAGTTTTTTCGGCCCTGCTCCTAACTCGTTGAACCCTACTTCTCACATATTGCAAACAAATAATGATTTACCAATTGCTTCAGGAACCACTAATCCAATTGGACTTAACAAAGAATATAATGATTGCCAATTAAACTGCAATAGCTCTGACCTGATTCTAAGAAACAATTTAAATCTCAATATTTACTACGTTAATATGGGAGGTTTCACTAAAGACTTAAACACATTTCATAGAATTATCCAATCAACTGAATATAACATTATTGTTCTAACAGAAACTTGGCTCAAATCTCAACATCTAAATTCTGAAATGTTTGGTGATCTTTGGCAAGTTGTTAGAATGGACAGGAATAATAGAGGGGGTGGTGGAGTACTTATAGCTGTACATAATTCAATATCAGCGATGTCTGTTATAGTAGAACATGAATTTAAATTTACAGACGAATCACAACAAGTGTGGATGAAATTATTATTAAGCAATAAAACTATTTATATTGGATGTGTATATATCAAACCAATTTGTGACATAGATATATATGAAAATAATTTAGCTGCTGTTGAAAAAGTTTTAAATTTATTGAACGATAATGATGAATTATTTATTTTCGGCGATTTCAATCTTCCAAATATTAAGTGGAGTGAAGATGATGATAATAATGATAACACCTTTACGCCAATAAGTATTACTAACGAAGTGCATCACAATGTAGTGATGCACTTCGTTAGTAATATTTATTGGCGTAAAGGTGTTATCATTATTTCTTTGCTGATATGGGCCTACATCAAACTTGTAATATAAGTAATTCATACAATAATGTGCTGGATTTAGTTTATACAACTACTACAGACAATTATTATCTTCAAAAAGTCGAATCTATAATTCCTGGAAAAAATAGCATTTTTCACTCAAGTATTTCTGTCAAGTATAACATAGCTGTGAACAATAAATTGCCTAATAATATTACTAAATATGAGTTAGTATATAATTTCAAGAAAGCAGACTATGAAAAAATTAACGAATTAATAATTAATTCTGTATGGCCTACAGACACTGACAATATTGACGAAGCGGTTAGTGAATTTAATAATATACTGATAGAAATTATTGAAAAATGTGTTCCAAAAATAAAGTTAAGGAAAACAATTCAGCCACCATGGTGGAATAGCTATTGTAGAAATGCAAAAAACAAGAAAACCAGAGCTTATAAAAAATGGTGTAAGTCTGGAAATGAGCTTGACTACGACGAATTTATTAGATTAAGTAATGAATTTACTAATATAGACGTAAATGCATATATCAAATTCATTTAAATAACTGGCATAAAAATTAAATATGATCCTAAACACTTTTATACTTTTATTAATTACAAAAGAAATGTTAAAGGCTATCCCAGTGTTATGCATTATAATGAAAACCAATCGTCAGAGCTCAATGTTATTACTAACATGTTTGCAGACTTCTTCGAATCTGTATATAATGACGAATTTTTATATAATGAAAATGACTTTAATTTTACTGATACAATTCACAGTAATTTTAATAATTATACACTTACAGTCGAAGAAGTTTCTGAATCTCTCAGATCACTAGATATAAACAAAGGTCCAGGCCCAGATCTAATACCACCAATATTCTTTAAAAATACATACACTGGTCTGGCATCTCCACTTCAAACAATTTTTAATAACTCGTTAAGAACCGGTATATTCCCAGATGTATGGAAGGGCTCTTTTATCACCGCAATTTTTAAATCTGGTGATAGGTCAAACATTAAGAACTACAGAGGAATAGCTGGTCTATCTGTAATACCGAAATTGTTCGAAAAACTAGTTACTTCCAAAATGTATGAGGAAGTTAAGTGCATTTTAGATAAAAATCAACATGGCTTCATAAAAGGTAGATCAACAGTAACTAACCTAACCGATTATACCACATTTATGTTAAATGGTATGGAACAGGGGAATCAGTTTCATTCGATTTACACTGATTTCAGTAAAGCGTTTGATAAAGTTGATCATTCGTTGCTATTGTGTAAACTAAAAAAGATTGGTTTAAATAAAAATATTTTAAAATGGATTAAATCATATCTATCAAATCGTTATCAGATGGTTAAAATCAATAATGTGTTCTCTAGGAATATTAAAGTTTCATCTGGTGTACCACAGGGAAGTCACCTAGGACCATTACTATTTATCTTATTTATTAATGATTTACCTAACGATTTCGAAAACTGTATGTATAGTTTATATGCTGATGATTTAAAAATATATACAGCTATAAAAAAGAGTGAAGATTGTGAAATATTACAAATCAATCTTAATAGTTTATACAATTGGTGTATAAAAAATAACCTTCAGCTTAATATTGAAAAATGTAAGGTTATGAAGTTTTATAGAAACAGAGCCCCGATAGATAGTAACTATAAAATAAATAACTGTCAACTTGAAAATTGTACGGAAATAAACGATCTAGGAATTTTATTAGACAAAAAACTAAATTTCAGTTTACATATTGATTAAATTCAGTCAACGGGTCGTAAAATGTGGGGCTTCATTAAAAGGAGATCAAAGGAGTTTGATGATCCTTATATAACTAAAACATTATATTGTTCCTTAGTCCGTCCAATTCTGGAATATGGTAGGGTTATATGGAATCCCCATCTTATCAAAGATATCAAAAATATTGAATCAATTCAGAAACAATTTTTGTTATTTGCTTTGAGAAGTCTAAATTGGAATAATAATACCAATTCATATCAGTTACCTGCTTACGAGAATAGACTAAAATTATTAAATCTACATACACTAGAATAAATATCGTAGAAATATGGCGGATGCAGTTTTCGCTTTTGATTTAATCAATAACAATATAGATTGTTGCCAATTAAAACAGAAGATTAGAATAAACTCAAACTTAAGGAACATTAATTTTCTACTTGTAGATAGGCATAGGACAAATTATGCTAACAACGAACCTATTACAAGAATCAGCAGAAGATTTAATAAATTCAACTCTTATTATGCACCAAATATCAGTAGAATAAGTTATAAAAACAGCATGAAGAATGGAAGAAGTCATGAATAATACTATATATGCACTCATTTCTTTTAAAATTTTCATTTTAAATCATGTTATAATATTGTATAAATTTAGATTTAAAATATGTCTGTAATTAGATATCAATAAATAAATAAATAAAATAAAAAAAAAAACCTATTAATTATTTAGAATAATATAGTATACCGCGTCCGGCACGGCCCTAAAGTTAAAAAGACACTAGTAATAATTTATAATAAAAAAATTCCAAATTTGTTAAAAAAATATATAAAATAAAAATAAAATTTCCATAATAATATACGGCAGTGAATTATACTGCACTGGCCAGATTCCGCCTAGAACAACAACAACAACAAAAAAATAATAATTCCAGTACCCTTAAAGTGGAGGCAGAGCAGCAGCGACAACGTCAACGTTTTTTTGTTAAAGATTTGTGGTTTTTTTTCTTTGGTGGTGATTTTGTTTTTTTTTAATTTTTTTAGTGTAGGTACCTTAAGTAGCTGGTTCTGTCCCGACATGTGTGGAGCATGAAGCAGAAATTAACCAGGTACTGTACCAATTGTTTTTGTTATTTAAATATTTATTATGGGTGTCAAGTAAATTATTAGTATCTTTTGCATCGTTTTTTTTTTGTAAATTATTTATTTATTTTAATATAAGTTAAGTAAAGTAAGGTCGTGTTATTTATGAATTATTTTCATTTATTTATTTTTTTCAATTATTTATACATATTTATTAATTTATTAAAAGTTTAAAAGTTTTCTTTTGACCCCATAATAATAATAATAAAAAAATTATTAAAATTATATATAAACTTAAAAATTATTCACCACCGATATATTTTTGTTTGAATTATATTATTAAAAGAAAAAAAAATTTAAAATCCTTTAGTTTTATTTATTATACTTTATTTGGAATTTTAATTATTTTTTTTGAAAATTCCAAAATGTTTATTATTTTATTGGAGTTGTGTTGGCCTCGCTAGATGGTTGTTGTTGCTGTGTTGTTTTTTTTGAATAATTTTTTTTTTCTTGAAGTTTTGTTTATAAATTTCTGGCTGATTTTTCATAATTTCCCAGGATGGATCGCATGGATTTATTGTCCTTTTCTCCCCTCATTTCCTAAGCGATGATGCTTCACTTTAACGTTTTTTTTGTGAAAGTTGTTATTAGTGTGAGCATCGTCGTATGGTAGTATTGATTGCCGTTTGGATCACTGGTCGACACACGCCCCACAGGCTGAGCCTAGCTGGCACACTTAGGATGAAATCCCAGTGGTCCAAGGAGTTCTAGTACATAAATTTTTGGTCTAGCGTTATATTTGTGATGCGCTGTTGGTCACCCTAGACCTGGCGCCCACTTCACTAGAACTCCGAAGTTACCTCCTCCCACTTACCTTAATGTTAACAGGTGGTAACTTTTTTTGACAAAATTATCATACTGTTACAAGGATAATTGAAATATTACAAAAAATAATTAAAAAATAAATTCACCTATTGTACAATACTACTAGTTTAACTAACTAATAAATAATTTTTTTAAGGAAATCCGAAGTAGCAACAAAAATTTTGTAACAACAATTCAATATATAAATTAATGTAGCTAGTACTAGCTAATGCAATAAAAAAAACAATCTGTCGTAAAATTTCTAATTATAATTCTGTACCATCAATTTCTTTTCCCAAATAACTTAATACATAAGAAAAACAAATTCCTAATTTATATATATTTATACTAGAAAAAAAAAGTTTTTTTTTAATAAATAACACTTAATGTAAATGATCAAACAACAAAAAATTCGGGTTATTAATATTTTAAAATAAATAACAATAATTGTAAATGAGAAAAAAAAATAACCCTACAACTAATATAACTAATATAACAAAAAAAAACCCAACTCTAATAAATAATGAATATTAAAAAAATAAATATATAACTAACAATTATTGTACAAATAAATAATAAAGAGACAAAAAAAATTTAAAATAACCCAAACTAGAAACTACTCGTTTTTATATTTTCTTTTTTCTCTTTCCTCCTATTTATTTAAAAGGAAATAATTCTCACTCCGTCAAAGCTCGCTCGATCTGGGAACCAATAGGAAAAAAAAAATATTAAACAAAAAAAAATCAAAACGAAATATCAGAGTCAGCGACCTGACATGTCTGGATCCGGAACCAACTACCTGTGCCTACAAAATTTTGTTTTAAAAAAACCAAAACTATCCCCACTAATAATGTAAGTTACACAATAATATAAAAATATGATTATAAATCCGGAACGTCGGGTCGCTGACTCTGCTTGTAGCAAGATGAGTAATTTTAGTCGATAAAAAAATTACCACCTGTTAGCTTAAGGTAAGTCGGAGGAGGTAACTTCGGAGTTCTACTGAAGTGGGCGCCAGGTCTAGGGTGACCAACAGCGCATCACAAAAAAAACGCTAGACCAAATTTTATAATACTAGAACTCCTTGGACCACTGGGATTTCCTCCTAAGTGTGCCAGCTATGCTCAGCCTGTGGGGCGTGAGTCGACCAGTGATCCAAACGGCAATCAATACAACAATACGATGATGTTTTCACTCATAAAAATTTAAAAAAAAAATCTTTAGAGTGAAGCACCATCGCAAAAGCAATTAGGAGAGAAAAGGACAAGAAATCCAAGGCAATCCATCCTGGGAAATTTCAGAATCAGCCAACCATTATCAAAAAAAAATCAACAACAAAAAAAATAAAAAAAAAACAACCCAGCAGCAACAACCCAGCTGTGCCAACTCAACTCAAATAAAATAATAAAATTTTTTGGAATTTTCACAAAAAAAAATTAAAATTCCAATAAATCATAATAAATAAAACGATAGTATTTATATTTTTTTTTTCTTAATAAACCGGTGGTTTTTCTGTTATTTTATTATTATTCAAATTAGAAAAATTTAAAAAAAATATTTATATATATATTAAAAAAAATTATGTGGTGTACGCCAAACATACTAATACTAATTAATTTTCTTTTTAATTTTTTTCTCGGACTACTTCTAATATAATGAAAAAATCAATAAATAACACAAAAAAATATATTTTTACTATTTTACTTTACAAAAAAAAATTTTACTTTACTTTACAACAAACAAAAAAAAATTTTACTCTACTACAAAAAAAAATTAATAAATTAACACTAAAAATAAAGCAAAAGCAAATAATATAAATAATTCTAATCGTACACCACAAAATAAATTAATTAAATAACAAAAATCACAGTACCTTTCTTTTGATCGGCCGGTGCAGTGCATTTCACGGTACCGATGATTTTATTATTAAAAATTTATTTTTGTTTTCTTATAATTTCTTTTACAACACATCAATTTTTTTTTGTTTTCTTTTTTTTTTGTTTTTGAATTAAATTTTTGGTTGTTCTTTTTTTTCTGCTTCTTTCATTTATTTAAAAAAAACCCGCGGTGTCAAAAAAATTCGGCTCTTAATTTTGTTCTTATTAGGTTTCCACTTAATTTTCTTTTATTTTTATATTATTTAGTTTACGTTCTCTAAAAAAATAATTTCTTCACAAAATCATAATTTCCCTTTTAATACTATTGTAATTATATATATATATTTTTTTTTTCTTTCAATTTTATTTGATTGTTATTTTTTTATTGATTCCCAATTTTTTCACCCGCACTAATTAATTAAAAAAAAAGCACTTTTCCCAAAAAAAATATAAATATCCCAAAAAAAAATTTCAAAAAAAATACAATATTTTAATCTCCAAAGAAAAAAAAAACTTAACAAACAAAATCAACAAAAAAAATTTCCGTACGACCTCAACAAATTTTTCTTCCAACTCCCCGAAACAATCAATTTTTCAAAAAAATTTCATTTCGAAAAACTATTGTTTCCGCGATCACGCGATCTCTTGACTTTCGGAATCAAAACATGGCCCACAAGGACAACAAAGGTTGTCTATTGTTTTCTGTTCCGAAAATCAATAGACCGCAGCGCTGACGGGAATTTCGACTTACTACTAACATGGCTACCCACCTCCAATTTACCTCCGCGCCTGTCTACTAACCAGTGGCGGACCGTGATCAAAAGTTCTGGGTGGGCTAAAGGAAAAAATTTTGTTATGAAAAGCAAAAATTTGAGGTTATTAAATATACAACCTTTTGAATTTTTCGTTTTAGTGAGTTAATCACATTGGCATCTAAGCTAATCATTAGTTAGTTAATCACATTGGCATCTTAATATGTTTTTCATTTTTTTTCCAATAAAAAAAATCATTATGCATATGCTATGCACACAAGAAAAATAAATCACATATTATACACAAAAAAAATTAGACACATTCAAAAAAAATCGAACTAAATAAACGAAAATCATGGCACACTCCATACATATTTGAATAGTTATATTTGTATGCAATTGGCTTAAGTTTTCTCAACTAAGAATAAAATTGTTACTTTCTGAAATTTATGATCGCCTGGTATTAATTTTAAAAATTTAGTTCTAAAGTGTGCTATAATTAAATAATTTTTTGTCTGAGGGAAAATATAAGCGATAAAATTATTGCTATGGGCTGCGATTTTCCAGCCCATGAAGATATATTTATTTATTTTTTAATACAAAATATTTATATAACGAAATAAATATTTCTTGCAAATTTTTACTCAAAGGAATTATTCGTTCTAGGGGCTGCGATTTTCTAGCCCACGATGATATATTTCACATTTTTTTTAATGAAAAATATTTCATGCAAATTTTCAGTATAGGAATATTTCTTCTATGGATAAGAGATTTTCTATCCCATGATATATTTTTCTCAATATAAATTTTTTAATAAAGGGGAAGAAAATAACTCAACTCAATAGTGTTGATTATAAAATATGCGCGCCTGGTATTTTGGTTTAAAAAATTTGAAAATTGACATTGCTATACAATGGAAATTTTCTAATAATTTTCTTCCATAGAAAAAATAATTAAATTCTGCAAATCATATAGCAATTACAAATATTTCGCATTTCTATGGGGAACACGTGTACTTCGTGGGCTAGTTTAAATTAGCCCAGCCTGATCCATACAAAATTCAACACATACGCAAAATTGTTTTGTATAAAATTAGTATAATAAGGTGGGCAAATTTCAATTAGCCCTTGAAGTAAAGAGAAAAGAGTAGTTGTATTTTTATAATGAAAAAGTTATGTAGTTTTAGTATAATATATTTGTATTTTAGCGTTCATATTCATATGTAGATTTTAGATTATATTTTTATATACATATTATATTTCGCAGCAGTGGTGCACGAATTTCGATGGAAAAAATTATATACACGTATATTATATGACAATTATTTAAAAAAAATTTGAATTTTTTTTGCTCATTTTTATAATATATTTTAAATGAATATTTTGTAGCATTTTCCTGTAAATTCAGGTTGGGCTTAGCCCACCCTGCCCAATATGACGAGCCGCCGCTGCTACTAACTGACATCTGAGATGTGACAAGCCGGCATACAAATAACATCAAGATGGACGCAGACGTAAACAACTAAACAAGGTATTTTTTTAATTTATTTTAATTTAATAATTTTTTATTTTCTTTTTAGGAAAATATATTAAAACAAAATACACGGAGCTTAGCGTTCCAGACAGGCCTGGAAAACACCGACTCGCCACACCCCAGATGTAAAAAACTATACAACTAATACCACTAATAATAATAACACTTAATAAATAATTTTTAACTACTAATCTACAATAAATATTAACTACAAATAATATAAATAAATAATAAGCTATAATAATATAAAAACTAAATAATAATATGTACTTACAAAAAAAATTCCTCATAAATAAATAAATACCTAACCATACCCTATAAATCTAACACAAAAAAAATTTTAACTAATAAATTTAACTACTAATGAATATTCCTACTTAAATAAATAAATAAATAAATACTTAATATATAATTCCAAATAAATAACAAAAAAAAATTTTTTAACGAAACCTTACACTAACTTATTCTCAAAAATGTAATACTATTAACTAATAATAACAAAAAAAAATTTAGTGACTCACTGGGTAAAGGTGGGTAGCCAGGTATTATAGGTTAAAATAACTATACTAAATAACAAAAACTAACCTACCTACATATAAGGGTAAATTAATTAATCACTAATAAATAATAATAATAACAAAAAAAAATTAACTATACTAACTAATAATAATATAATAACAAAAAAAAATTAACTAATAATACTAATAAATAACAAATAATATCACAGGTGGTAAATTTTTTTTTCTGAGTCAACGTGGGGCTGTCCCACACCCTGACTATCTCATACTCTATTTCTATGCTAGCCGGGCCATAATTTATATTTTTTTTCAAATCAATACTGTAAATTTTTTTTTTTCTTTTTTCTGACCAATATATTTTTAAATTAATTTTTTTTCTCTCTCTCAGGTTTTTAGATCCTTTTCGTGGACAATGTATTGCTTTAGTGTGTCGCTATCTTCTGCAATGTACGCTTTTCGGCGACAATGGTGCATTTTGTCCAGGGTTTTGCAAATTTCGCTGTAATATTTTTTTTGAAATCGCTTGAAACGTGGGTTCGACGGTAAACAACTTGCCCAGGTAAATACTTTTTAAAATTTTTATTTGATCGCAGGTTGTAAGTTTTTTCGTGTCTTTTTTGTGCTTTTTCCAGATTCCTGACCACAGCATCATGCACATCATTACGTCGATGCTCCTGGTCAATAATGATATTCTCATTCAGCAAATTTAATTTACGAAGCAACTCGTAAGAAGTACCGTCGGTCATCATATGATATCCGAATGTAAGGTAGAATGGAGAAAACCCAGTGGCGTCATGGACGACATTCCGCAGAGCGCGCGCAATGTGACTCAGCTTGTTATGCCATTCTTTATGGTTGGTTTGATCTATATACATTCGGATAGCAGTGACGATGTTCCGATTGACTCTTTCCGACGCATTAGCCTGAGGATGGTACGGAGCGGTAAATTTGTGGTTAATATTGTAGCTTTCTATTAATTTTTCAAATTCCTTTGCAGTGAATTGCACACCGTTGTCAGACAACAACACTTCTGGAATGCCGAAAAGATGGAACACTTCGGATTCCAGGAATTTAATGATCGGACCTGTTGTTGCCTGACGCAAAGGTTAGAGTAACACAAATTTCGAGAATTGGTCAAGAACACAAATTTCGAGATTTGGTTCTTTTTTCTCTTTCCTCCTATTTATTTAAAAGGAAATAATTTTCACTCCGTCAAAGCTCGCTCGATCAGGGAACCAATAGGAAAAAAAAAATATTAAACAAAAAAAAATCAAAACGAAATATCAGAGTCAGCGACCTGACATGTCTGGATCCGGAACCAACTAGCTGTGCCTACAAATTTTGTTTTAAAAAAACCAAAACTATCCCCACTAATAATGTAAGTTACACAATAATATAAAAATAATGATTATAAATCCGGAACGTCGGGTCGCTGACTCTGCTTGTAGCAAGATGAGTAATTTTAGTCGAAAAAAAAATTACCACCTGTTAGCTTAAGGTAAGTCGGAGGAGGTAACTTCGGAGTTCTAGTGAGGTGGGCGCCAGGTCTAGGGTGACCAGCAGCGCATCACAAAAAAAAACGCTAGACCAAATTTTATAATACTAGAACTCCTTGGACCACTGGGATTTCCTCCTAAGTGTGCCAGCTATGCTCAGCCTGTGGGGCGTGAGTCGACCAGTGATCCAAACGGCAATCAATACAACAATACGATGATGGTTTCACTCATAAAAATTTAAAAAAAATATCTTTAGAGTGAAGCACCATCGCTAAAGCAATTAGGAGAGAAAAGGACAAGAAATCCAAGGCAATCCATCCTGTGAAATTTCAGAATCAGCCAACCATTATCAAAAAAAAATCAACAACAAAAAAAAAAAAAAAAACAACCCAGCAGCAACAACCCAGCTGTGCCAACTCAACTCAAATAAAATAATAAAATTTTTTGGAATTTTCACAAAAAAAAATTAAAATTCCAATAAATCATAATAAATAAAACGATAGTATTTATATTTTTTTTTTCTTAATAAACCGCTGGTTTTTCTGTTATTTTATTATTATTCAAATTAGAAAAATTTAAAAAATATATTTATATATATATTAAAAAAAATTATGTGGTGTACGCCAAACATACTAATACTAATTAATTTTCTTTTTAATTTTTTTCTCGGACTACTTCTAATATAATGAAAAAATCAATAAATAACACAAAAAAATATATTTTTACTATTTTACTTTACAAAAAAAAATTTTTACTTTACTTTACAACAAACAAAAAAAAATTTTACTCTACTACAAAAAAAAATTAATAAATTAACACTAAAAATAAAGCAAAAGCAAATAATATAAATAATTCTAATCGTACACCACAAAATAAATTAATTAAATAACAAAAATCACAGTACCTTTCTTTTGATCGGCCGGTGCAGTGCATTTCACGGTACCGATGATTTTATTATTAAAAATTTATTTTTTTTTTCTTATAAATTCTTTTACAACACATCAATTTTTTTTTTGTTTTCTTTTTTTTTATTTTTGAATTAAATTTTTGGTTGTTCTTTTTTTTCTGCTTCTTTCATTTATTTAAAAAAAACCCGCGGTGTCAAAAAAATTGGGCTCTTAATTTTGTTCTTATTAGATTTCCACTTAATTTTCTTTTATTTTTATATTATTTAGTTTACGTTCTCTAAAAAAATAATTTCTTCACAAAATCATAATTTCCCTTTTAATACTATTGTAATTATATATATATATATTTTTTTCTTTCAATTTTATTTGATTGTTATTTTTTTATTGATTCCCAATTTTTTCACCCGCACTAATTAATTAAAAAAAAAGCACTTTTCCCAAAAAAAATATAAATATCCCAAAAAAAAATTTCAAAAAAAATACAATATTTTAATCTCCAAAGAAAAAAAAACTTAACAAACAAAATCAACAAAAAAATTTTCCGTACGACCTCAACAAATTTTTCTTCCAACTCCCCGAAACAATCAATTTTTCAAAAAAATTTCATTTCGAAAAACTATTGTTTCCGCGATCACGCGATCTCTTGACTTTCGGAATCAAAACATGGCCCACAAGGACAACAAAGGTTGTCTATTGTTTTCTGTTCCGAAAATCAATAGACCGCAGCGCTGACGGGAATTTCGACTTACTACTAACATGGCTACCCACCTCCAATTTACCTCCGCGCCTGTCTACTAACCAGTGGCGGACCGTGATCAAAAGTTCTGGGTGGGCTAAAGGAAAAAATTTTGTTATGAAAAGCAAAAATTTGAGGTTATTAAATATACAACCTTTTGAATTTTTCGTTTTAGTGAGTTAATCACATTGGCATCTAAGCTAATCATTAGTTAGTTAATCACATTGGCATCTTAATATGTTTTTCATTTTTTTTCCAATAAAAAAAATCATTATGCATATGCTATGCACACAAGAAAAATAAATCACATATTATACACAAAAAAAATTAGACACATTCAAAAAAAATCGAACTAAATAAACGAAAATCATGGCACACTCCATACATATTTGAATAGTTATATTTGTATGCAATTGGCTTAAGTTTTCTCAACTAAGAATAAAATTGTTACTTTCTGAAATTTATGATCGCCTGGTATTAATTTTAAAAATTTAGTTCTAAAGTGTGCTATAATTAAATAATTTTTTGTCTGAGGGAAAATATAAGCGATAAAATTATTGCTATGGGCTGCGATTTTCCAGCCCATGAAGATATATTTATTTATTTTTTAATACAAAATATTTATATAACGAAATAAATATTTCTTGCAAATTTTTACTCAAAGGAATTATTCGTTCTAGGGGCTGCGATTTTCTAGCCCACGATGATATATTTCACATTTTTTTTAATGAAAAATATTTCATGCAAATTTTCAGTATAGGAATATTTCTTCTATGGATAAGAGATTTTCTATCCCATGATATATTTTTCTCAATATAAATTTTTTAATAAAGGGGAAGAAAATAACTCAACTCAATAGTGTTGATTATAAAATATGCGCGCCTGGTATTTTGGTTTAAAAAATTTGAAAATTGACATTGCTATACAATGGAAATTTTCTAATAATTTTCTTCCATAGAAAAAATAATTAAATTCTGCAAATCATATAGCAATTACAAATATTTCGCATTTCTATGGGGAACACGTGTACTTCGTGGGCTAGTTTAAATTAGCCCAGCCTGATCCATACAAAATTCAACACATACGCAAAATTGTTTTGTATAAAATTAGTATAATAAGGTGGGCAAATTTCAATTAGCCCTTGAAGTAAAGAGAAAAGAGTAGTTGTATTTTTATAATGAAAAAGTTATGTAGTTTTAGTATAATATATTTGTATTTTAGCGTTCATATTCATATGTAGATTTTAGATTATATTTTTATATACATATTATATTTCGCAGCAGTGGTGCACGAATTTCGATGGAAAAAATTATATACACGTATATTATATGACAATTATTTAAAAAAAATTTGAATTTTTTTTGCTCATTTTTATAATATATTTTAAATGAATATTTTGTAGCATTTTCCTGTAAATTCAGGTTGGGCTTAGCCCACCCTGCCCAATATGACGAGCCGCCGCTGCTACTAACTGACATCTGAGATGTGACAAGCCGGCATACAAATAACATCAAGATGGACGCAGACGTAAACAACTAAACAAAGTATTTTTTTAATTTATTTTAATTTAATATTTTTATTTTAATTTAATATTAATTTAATTTTTTATTTTCTTTTTAGGAAAATATATTAAAACAAAATACACGGAGCTTAGCGTTCCAGACAGGCCTGGAAAACACCGACTCGCCACACCCCAGATGTAAAAAACTATACAACTAATACCACTAATAATAATAACACTTAATAAATAATTTTTAACTACTAATCTACAATAAATATTAACTACAAATAATATAAATATATAATAAGCTATAATAATATAAAAACTAAATAATAATATGTACTTACAAAAAAAATTCCTCATAAATAAATAAATACCTAACCATACCCTATAAATCTAACACAAAAAAAATTTTAACTAATAAATTTAACTACTAATGAATATTCCTACTTAAATAAATAAATAAATAAATACTTAATATATAATTCCAAATAAATAACAAAAAAAAATTTTTTAACGAAACCTTACACTAACTTATTCTCAAAAATGTAATACTATTAACTAATAATAACAAAAAAAAATTTAGTGACTCACGGGGTAAAGGTGGGTAGCCAGGTATTATAGGTTAAAATAACTATACTAAATAACAAAAACTAACCTACCTACATATAAGGGTAAATTAATTAATCACTAATAAATAATAATAATAACAAAAAAAAATTAACTATACTAACTAATAATAATATAATAACAAAAAAAAATTAACTAATAATACTAATAAATAACAAATAATATCACAGGTGGTAAATTTTTTTTTCTGAGTCAACGTGGGGCTGTCCCACACCCTGACTATCTCATACTCTATTTCTATGCTAGCCGGGCCATAATTTATATTTTTTTTCAAATCAATACTGTAAATTTTTTTTTTTCTTTTTTCTGACCAATATATTTTTAAATTAATTTTTTTTCTCTCTCTCAGGTTTTTAGATCCTTTTCGTGGACAATGTATTGCTTTAATGTGTCGCTATCTTCTGCAATGTACGCTTTTCGGCGACAATGGTGCATTTTGTCCAGGGTTTTGCAAATTTCGCTGTAATATTTTTTTTGAAATCGCTTGAAACGTGGGTTCGACGGTAAACAACTTGCCCAGGTAAATACTTTTTAAAATTTTTATTTGATCGCAGGTTGTAAGTTTTTTCGTGTCTTTTTTGTGCTTTTTCCAGATTCCTGACCACAGCATCATGCACATCATTACGTCGATGCTCCTGGTCAATAATGATATTCTCATTCAGCAAATTTAATTTACGAAGCAACTCGTAAGAAGTACCGTCGGTCATCATATGATATCCGAATGTAAGGTAGAATGGAGAAAACCCAGTGGCGTCATGGACGACATTCCGCAGAGCGCGCGCAATGTGACTCAGCTTGTTATGCCATTCTTTATGGTTGGTTTGATCTATATACATTCGGATAGCAGTGACGATGTTCCGATTGACTCTTTCCGACGCATTAGCCTGAGGATGGTACGGAGCGGTAAATTTGTGGTTAATATTGTAGCTTTCTATTAATTTTTCAAATTCCTTTGCAGTGAATTGCACACCGTTGTCAGACAACAACACTTCTGGAATGCCGAAAAGATGGAACACTGCGGATTCCAGGAATTTAATGATCGGACCTGTTGTTGCCTGACGCAAAGGTTAGAGTAACACAAATTTCGAGAATTGGTCAAGAACACAAATTTCGAGATTTGGTTTTTTTTTCTCTTTCCTCCTATTTATTTAAAAGGAAATAATTTTCACTCCGTCAAAGCTCGCTCGATCAGGGAACCAATAGGAAAAAAAAAATATTAAACAAAAAAAAATCAAAACGAAATATCAGAGTCAGCGACCTGACATGTCTGGATCCGGAACCAACTAGCTGTGCCTACAAATTTTGTTTTAAAAAAACCAAAACTATCCCCACTAATAATGTAAGTTACACAATAATATAAAAATAATGATTATAAATCCGGAACGTCGGGTCGCTGACTCTGCTTGTAGCAAGATGAGTAATTTTAGTCGAAAAAAAAATTACCACCTGTTAGCTTAAGGTAAGTCGGAGGAGGTAACTTCGGAGTTCTAGTGAGGTGGGCGCCAGGTCTAGGGTGACCAACAGCGCATCACAAAAAAAAACGCTAGACCAAATTTTATAATACTAGAACTCCTTGGACCACTGGGATTTCCTCCTAAGTGTGCCAGCTATGCTCAGCCTGTGGGGCGTGAGTCGACCAGTGATCCAAACGGCAATCAATACAACAATACGATGATGGTTTCACTCATAAAAATTTTAAAAAAATATCTTTAGAGTGAAGCACCATCGCTAAAGCAATTAGGAGAGAAAAGGACAAGAAATCCAAGGCAATCCATCCTGTGAAATTTCAGAATCAGCCAACCATTATCAAAAAAAAATCAACAAAAAAAAAAAAAAAAAAACAACCCAGCAGCAACAACCCAGCTGTGCCAACTCAACTCAAATAAAATAATAAAATTTTTTGGAATTTTCACAAAAAAAAATTAAAATTCCAATAAATCATAATAAATAAAACGATAGTATTTATATTTTTTTTTTCTTAATAAACCGCTGGTTTTTCTGTTATTTTATTATTATTCAAATTAGAAAAATTTAAAAAATATATTTATATATATATTAAAAAAAATTATGTGGTGTACGCCAAACATACTAATACTAATTAATTTTCTTTTTAATTTTTTTCTCGGACTACTTCTAATATAATGAAAAAATCAATAAATAACACAAAAAAATATATTTTTACTATTTTACTTTACAAAAAAAAATTTTTACTTTACTTTACAACAAACAAAAAAAAATTTTACTCTACTACAAAAAAAAATTAATAAATTAACACTAAAAATAAAGCAAAAGCAAATAATATAAATAATTCTAATCGTACACCACAAAATAAATTAATTAAATAACAAAAATCACAGTACCTTTCTTTTGATCGGCCGGTGCAGTGCATTTCACGGTACCGATGATTTTATTATTAAAAATTTATTTTTTTTTTCTTATAAATTCTTTTACAACACATCAATTTTTTTTTGTTTTCTTTTTTTTTATTTTTGAATTAAATTTTTGGTTGTTCTTTTTTTTCTGCTTCTTTCATTTATTTAAAAAAAACCCGCGGTGTTAAAAAAATTGGGCTCTTAATTTTGTTCTTATTAGATTTCCACTTAATTTTCTTTTATTTTTATATTATTTAGTTTACGTTCTCTAAAAAAATAATTTCTTCACAAAATCATAATTTCCCTTTTAATACTATTGTAATTATATATATATATATTTTTTTCTTTCAATTTTATTTGATTGTTATTTTTTTATTGATTCCCAATTTTTTCACCCGCACTAATTAATTAAAAAAAAAGCACTTTTCCCAAAAAAAATATAAATATCCCAAAAAAAAATTTCAAAAAAAATACAATATTTTAATCTCCAAAGAAAAAAAAAACTTAACAAACAAAATCAACAAAAAAATTTTCCGTACGACCTCAACAAATTTTTCTTCCAACTCCCCGAAACAATCAATTTTTCAAAAAAATTTCATTTCGAAAAACTATTGTTTCCGCGATCACGCGATCTCTTGACTTTCGGAATGAAAACATGGCCCACAAGGACAACAAAGGTTGTCTATTGTTTTCTGTTCCGAAAATCAATAGACCGCAGCGCTGACGGGAATTTCGACTTACTACTAACATGGCTACCCACCTCCAATTTACCTCCGCGCCTGTCTACTAACCAGTGGCGGACCGTGATCAAAAGTTCTGGGTGGGCTAAAGGAAAAAATTTTGTTATG
Source organism: Empis stercorea (assembly GCA_949752835.1). Classification (NCBI taxonomy): domain Eukaryota; kingdom Metazoa; phylum Arthropoda; class Insecta; order Diptera; family Empididae; genus Empis; species Empis stercorea. The sequence goes on along the minus strand of OX457087.1, from coordinate 32,912,309 downwards.
AAAAGCAAAAATTTGAGGTTATTAAATATACAACCTTTTGAATTTTTCGTTTTAGTGAGTTAATCACATTGGCATCTAAGCTAATCATTAGTTAGTTAATCACATTGGCATCTTAATATGTTTTTCATTTTTTTTCCAATAAAAAAAATCATTATGCATATGCTATGCACACAAGAAAAATAAATCACATATTATACACAAAAAAAATTAGACACATTCAAAAAAAATCGAACTAAATAAACGAAAATCATGGCACACTCCATACATATTTGAATAGTTATATTTGTATGCAATTGGCTTAAGTTTTCTCAACTAAGAATAAAATTGTTACTTTCTGAAATTTATGATCGCCTGGTATTAATTTTAAAAATTTAGTTCTAAAGTGTGCTATAATTAAATAATTTTTTGTCTGAGGGAAAATATAAGCGATAAAATTATTGCTATGGGCTGCGATTTTCCAGCCCATGAAGATATATTTATTTATTTTTTAATACAAAATATTTATATAACGAAATAAATATTTCTTGCAAATTTTTACTCAAAGGAATTATTCGTTCTAGGGGCTGCGATTTTCTAGCCCACGATGATATATTTCACATTTTTTTTAATGAAAAATATTTCATGCAAATTTTCAGTATAGGAATATTTCTTCTATGGATAAGAGATTTTCTATCCCATGATATATTTTTCTCAATATAAATTTTTTAATAAAGGGGAAGAAAATAACTCAACTCAATAGTGTTGATTATAAAATATGCGCGCCTGGTATTTTGGTTTAAAAAATTTGAAAATTGACATTGCTATACAATGGAAATTTTCTAATAATTTTCTTCCATAGAAAAAATAATTAAATTCTGCAAATCATATAGCAATTACAAATATTTCGCATTTCTATGGGGAACACGTGTACTTCGTGGGCTAGTTTAAATTAGCCCAGCCTGATCCATACAAAATTCAACACATACGCAAAATTGTTTTGTATAAAATTAGTATAATAAGGTGGGCAAATTTCAATTAGCCCTTGAAGTAAAGAGAAAAGAGTAGTTGTATTTTTATAATGAAAAAGTTATGTAGTTTTAGTATAATATATTTGTATTTTAGCGTTCATATTCATATGTAGATTTTAGATTATATTTTTATATACATATTATATTTCGCAGCAGTGGTGCACGAATTTCGATGGAAAAAATTATATACACGTATATTATATGACAATTATTTAAAAAAAATTTGAATTTTTTTTGCTCATTTTTATAATATATTTTAAATGAATATTTTGTAGCATTTTCCTGTAAATTCAGGTTGGGCTTAGCCCACCCTGCCCAATATGACGAGCCGCCGCTGCTACTAACTGACATCTGAGATGTGACAAGCCGGCATACAAATAACATCAAGATGGACGCAGACGTAAACAACTAAACAAAGTATTTTTTTAATTTATTTTAATTTAATAATTTTTTATTTTCTTTTTAGGAAAATATATTAAAACAAAATACACGGAGCTTAGCGTTCCAGACAGGCCTGGAAAACACCGACTCGCCACACCCCAGATGTAAAAAACTATACAACTAATACCACTAATAATAATAACACTTAATAAATAATTTTTAACTACTAATCTACAATAAATATTAACTACAAATAATATAAATAAATAATAAGCTATAATAATATAAAAACTAAATAATAATATGTACTTACAAAAAAAATTCCTCATAAATAAATAAATACCTAACCATACCCTATAAATCTAACACAAAAAAAATTTTAACTAATAAATTTAACTACTAATGAATATTCCTACTTAAATAAATAAATAAATAAATACTTAATATATAATTCCAAATAAATAACAAAAAAAATTTTTTTAACGAAACCTTACACTAACTTATTCTCAAAAATGTAATACTATTAACTAATAATAACAAAAAAAAATTTAGTGACTCACGGGGTAAAGGTGGGTAGCCAGGTATTATAGGTTAAAATAACTATACTAAATAACAAAAACTAACCTACCTACATATAAGGGTAAATTAATTAATCACTAATAAATAATAATAATAACAAAAAAAAATTAACTATACTAACTAATAATAATATAATAACAAAAAAAAATTAACTAATAATACTAATAAATAACAAATAATATCACAGGTGGTAAATTTTTTTTTCTGAGTCAACGTGGGGCTGTCCCACACCCTGACTATCTCATACTCTATTTCTATGCTAGCCGGGCCATAATTTATATTTTTTTTCAAATCAATACTGTAAATTTTTTTTTTTCTTTTTTCTGACCAATATATTTTTAAATTAATTTTTTTTCTCTCTCTCAGGTTTTTAGATCCTTTTCGTGGACAATGTATTGCTTTAGTGTGTCGCTATCTTCTGCAATGTACGCTTTTCGGCGACAATGGTGCATTTTGTCCAGGGTTTTGCAAATTTCTCTGTAATATTTTTTTTGAAATCGCTTGAAACGTGGGTTCGACGGTAAACAACTTGCCCAGGTAAATACTTTTTAAAATTTTTATTTGATCGCAGGTTGTAAGTTTTTTCGTGTCTTTTTTGTGCTTTTTCCAGATTCCTGACCACAGCATCATGCACATCATTACGTCGATGCTCCTGGTCAATAATGATATTCTCATTCAGCAAATTTAATTTACGAAGCAACTCGTAAGAAGTACCGTCGGTCATCATATGATATCCGAATGTAAGGTAGAATGGAGAAAACCCAGTGGCGTCATGGACGACATTCCGCAGAGCGCGCGCAATGTGACTCAGCTTGTTATGCCATTCTTTATGGTTGGTTTGATCTATATACATTCGGATAGCAGTGACGATGTTCCGATTGACTCTTTCCGACGCATTAGCCTGAGGATGGTACGGAGCGGTAAATTTGTGGTTAATATTGTAGCTTTCTATTAATTTTTCAAATTCCTTTGCAGTGAATTGCACACCGTTGTCAGACAACAACACTTCTGGAATGCCGAAAAGATGGAACACTTCGGATTCCAGGAATTTAATGATCGGACCTGTTGTTGCCTGACGCAAAGGTTAGAGTAACACAAATTTCGAGAATTGGTCAAAAACACAAATTTCGAGAATTGGTTCTTTTTTCTCTTTCCTCCTATTTATTTAAAAGGAAATAATTTTCACTCCGTCAAAGCTCGCTCGATCAGGGAACCAATAGGAAAAAAAAATATTAAACAAAAAAAAATCAAAACGAAATATCAGAGTCAGCGACCTGACATGTCTGGATCCGGAACCAACTAGCTGTGCCTACAAATTTTGTTTTAAAAAAACCAAAACTATCCCCACTAATAATGTAAGTTACACAATAATATAAAAATAATGATTATAAATCCGGAACGTCGGGTCGCTGACTCTGCTTGTAGCAAGATGAGTAATTTTAGTCGAAAAAAAAATTACCACCTGTTAGCTTAAGGTAAGTCGGAGGAGGTAACTTCGGAGTTCTAGTGAGGTGGGCGCCAGGTCTAGGGTGACCAACAGCGCAACACAAAAAAAAACGCTAGACCAAATTTTATAATACTAGAACTCCTTGGACCACTGGGATTTCCTCCTAAGTGTGCCAGCTATGCTCAGCCTGTGGGGCGTGAGTCGACCAGTGATCCAAACGGCAATCAATACAACAATACGATGATGGTTTCACTCATAAAAATTTAAAAAAAATATCTTTAGAGTGAAGCACCATCGCTAAAGCAATTAGGAGAGAAAAGGACAAGAAATCCAAGGCAATCCATCCTGTGAAATTTCAGAATCAGCCAACCATTATCAAAAAAAAATCAACAACAAAAAAAAAAAAAAAACAACCCAGCAGCAACAACCCAGCTGTGCCAACTCAACTCAAATAAAATAATAAAATTTTTTGGAATTTTCACAAAAAAAAATTAAAATTCCAATAAATCATAATAAATAAAACGATAGTATTTATATTTTTTTTTTCTTAATAAACCGCTGGTTTTTCTGTTATTTTATTATTATTCAAATTAGAAAAATTTAAAAAATATATTTATATATATATTAAAAAAAATTATGTGGTGTACGCCAAACATACTAATACTAATTAATTTTCTTTTTAATTTTTTTCTCGGACTACTTCTAATATAATGAAAAAATCAATAAATAACACAAAAAAATATATTTTTACTATTTTACTTTACAAAAAAAAATTTTTACTTTACTTTACAACAAACAAAAAAAAATTTTACTCTACTACAAAAAAAAATTAATAAATTAACACTAAAAATAAAGCAAAAGCAAATAATATAAATAATTCTAATCGTACACCACAAAATAAATTAATTAAATAACAAAAATCACAGTACCTTTCTTTTGATCGGCCGGTGCAGTGCATTTCACGGTACCGATGATTTTATTATTAAAAATTTATTTTTTTTTTCTTATAAATTCTTTTACAACACATCAATTTTTTTTTGTTTTCTTTTTTTTTGTTTTTGAATTAAATTTTTGGTTGTCCTTTTTTTTCTGCTTCTTTCATTTATTTAAAAAAAACCCGCGGTGTCAAAAAAATTGGGCTCTTAATTTTGTTCTTATTAGATTTCCACTTAATTTTCTTTTATTTTTATATTATTTAGTTTACGTTCTCTAAAAAAATAATTTCTTCACAAAATCATAATTTCCCTTTTAATACTATTGTAATAATATATATATATATTTTTTTCTTTCAATTTTATTTGATTGTTATTTTTTTTATTGATTCCCAATTTTTTCACCCGCACTAATTAAAAAAAAAGCACTTTTCCCAAAAAAAATATAAATATCCCAAAAAAAAATTTCAAAAAAAATACAATATTTTAATCTCCAAAGAAAAAAAAAACTTAACAAACAAAATCAATAAACAAATTTTCCGTCCGACCTCAACAAATTTTTCTTCCAACTCCCCGAAACAATCAATTTTTCAAAAAATTTTCATTTCGAAAAACTATTGTTTCCTCGATCACGCGATCTCTTGACTTTCGGAATCAAAACATGGCCCACAAGAACAACAAAGGTTGTCTATTGTTTTCTGTTCCGAAAATCAATAGACCGCAGCGCTGACGGGAATTTCGACTTACTACTAACATGGCTACCCACCTCCAATTTACCTCCGCGCCTGTCTACTAACTGACATCTGAGATGTGACAAGCCGGCATACAAATAACATCAAGATGGACGCGGACGTAAACAACTAAACAAGGTATTTTTTTAATTTATTTTAATTTAATAATTTTTTATTTTCTTTTTAGGAAAATATATTAAAACAAAATACACGGAGCTTAGCGTTCCAGACAGGCCTGGAAAACACCGACTCGCCACACCGCAGATGTAAAAACTATACAACTAATACCACTAATAATAATAACACTTAATAAATAATTTTTAACTACTAATCTACAATAAATATTAACTATAAATAATATAAATAAATAATAAGCTATAATAATATAAAAACTAAATAATAATAATATGTACTTACAAAAAAAATTCCTCATAAATAAATAAATACCTAACCATACCCTATAAATCTAACACAAAAAAAATTTTAACTAATAAATTTAACTACTAATGAATATTCCTACCTAAATAAATAAATAAATAAATACTTAATATATAATTCCAATAAATAACAAAAAAAATTTTTTTAACGAAACCTTACACTAACTTATTCTCAAAAATGTAATACTATTAACTAATAATAACAAAAAAAAATTTAGTGACTCACGGGGTAAAGGTGGGTAATAGGTATTATAGGTTAAAATAACTATACTAAATAACAAAAACTAACCTACCTACATATAAGGGTAAATTAACTAATCACTAATAAATAATAATAATAACAAAAAAAAATTAACTATACTAACTAATAATAATATAATAACAAAAAAAAATTAACTAATAATACTAATAAATAACAAATAATTGTAAATAAAAAAAATCTAACAAACACTAAATAAATAACAATTATCCAAAAATATCACAGGTGGTAAATTTTTTTTTCTGAGTCAACGTGGGGCTGTCCCACACCCTGACTATCTCATACTCTATTTCTATGCTAGCCGGGCCATAATTTATATTTTTTTTCAAATCAATACTGTAAATTTTTTTTTTTCTTTTTTCTGACCAATATATTTTTAAATTAATTTTTTTTTCTCTCTCAGGTTTTTAGATCCTTTTCGTGGACAATGTATTGCTTTAGTGTGTCGCTATCTTCTACAATGTAGCACACTTGACCCTTTTCGGCGACAATGGTGCATTTTGTCCAGGGTTTTGCAAATTTCGCTGTAATATTTTTTTTGAAATCGCTTGAAACGTGGGTTCGACGGTAAACAACTTGCCCAGGTAAATACTTTTTAAAATTTTTATTTTATCGCAGGTTGTAAGTTTTTTCGTGTCTTTTTGGTTTTTTTCCAGATTCCTGACCACAGCATCATGCACATCATTACGTCGATGCTCGTGGTCAATAATGATATTCTCATTCAGCAAATTTAATTTACGAAGCAACTCGTAAGAAGTACCGTCGGTCATCATATGATATCCGAATGTAAGGTAGAATGGAGAAAACCCAGTGGCGTCATGGACGACATTCCGCAGAGCGCGCGCAATGTGACTCAGCTTGTCATGCCATTCTTTATGGTTGGTTTGATCTATATACATTCGGATAGCAGTGACGATGTTCCGATTGACTCTTTCCGACGCATTAGCCTGAGGATGGTACGGAGCGGTAAATTTGTGGTTAATATTGTAGGATTCTATTAATTTTTCAAATTCCTTTGCAGTGAATTGCACACCGTTGTCAGACAACAACACTTCTGGAATGCCGAAAAGGTGGAAGACTTCGGATTCCAGGAATTTAATGATCGGACCTGTTGTTGCCTGACGCAAAGGTTAGAGTAACACAAATTTCGAGAATTGGTCAAGAACAATTAATATACATGTACTACTTTTTTTTATCTAGGATATGGACCAAGCACATCAATATTAATATATTGCCACGGACGGACCTGGCGGTTCTGGCAGATTGGACTTTTGGAGCGCCGTATTTGTTAGTATGTAATTTGAGTCAACGTTTTCTTCCAACACATGGACATACATTCTACGGGGACGAACTTGGTCCTCGGCTGACTAACCAATTTCCCTCCAATTCCTTTCCAGTCTCTTACAAACTCTATCCAACAGATTAAGGGTTACAATATTCTCCAAAATCAGAGCTTTCTTGTAACCCGGGTATAGGTTATATAAGAGCCTGTTAAGAAAATCATCATCATCTTCCCCATCATCGAACTCAATTTTCATGGCCGTTTTCAGGTTCGACCATGACGTGTTCGAATGCCTCCGAATATATTGCCAGTACCAGGTCTCGGCACGGCCTTGAAGGAGTTGATTGATCGACAACACCAAACCTTCCAACGGATATCCATCTCCCTTGGCCAAAGTTTCAATTCGGAAGATGAACTCCGCTAGCGACAGAGCTTTGCCCGAACCATCAAATCGAACCCGCCAGTTAGAAACTGGATTACGACGCCTAAAATGTTCAGGGAGGCGGTCGTCAGGCTCATCGTCGGTATCGCTGAGTTGAAAAGAAGTGACATTTTATGGTTCCCTCACTGGCCTCCCCCCGCTCAGTGGTGGCATTACAGACGGTGGATAGCTACGCACAGAAGCAACAAACCGGGGCGCTGCAGCTGGTTCCGAAAGATGTTGTCGAGCTACCAGCGCTTGGAGTTCGGCGATTTGTTGCCGCTGTTCTTCAGGCTGGACATAGCAGGCTGGACATAGCGGCAATTTGCGTGTGATCGAACTGGGTTGAAGAGGCTATCACAGATCTATCATGAGGTAAGTGGACGCTTTGACGTTTCGATTGATTTTTAAACCGTTTTCCTCTTCTTCCAGACGAACCAGTTTTGTGAACGACGCCTGTGGACAACCGAGTTGATAACCCCTGTATCGAAGTAGGTCAGAATGCAGCGAATTGTTCGAGGAGCTCAGCTGACTAACTCCCTTTCGAGGTTGTCAACGTCGCACCAGGCTCAGAAGAGGGGTGGCCGGCCAATATTGTCGGAGCTGGAATAAGCGGCTGTTTCGGCAACACCCCCTTATTACCAGCCTGATTGGCAACGGCGCCAACAGGCGGCAGCGGAAATTGGTCAAGGGGTGGACCTATAGCTCCCTCCCGATCGTCGATTACCGTCAACCTCCCATCCTCAGAATACGAATGGTCCGAGCCAAGCATCTGTGCGGTAATGAACTGTTGCTCTGCAATTCGAGTGAGCTCCGAATTGAGTTCATTTTTAATTCGCCGCACCGATGCCGAGTAATCCTTACGAGCCGACTTTAATCGAAATAATCTATTTTTAACGTGCTGAATTTTTGTTGCTGCGCGTAGCAACAGATCTTCATCCGTTTCTCGAATACCCACTGACCAGCGAGTGACATGCAGCGGCTTTGCTTTCGCAAAGAGCGAGTTCAGCGGCAGGATCTGGAATGTTAGATTCTGGTGGACGACGACCCATACGTTGCTCGCGCTCTAAGGCGGTGCACAATTGAGCGTATTTACTCTGGGCGTTGCCCGACGACCCTGACAAACCACGCAGCTCTAATTCATATTGAATTTCGTCGGGATCTAACCTGGCTGGATCCATATTTGGTTCAGGTATAAAAATTAATTTTTCGCCAAGACTACTTATAATAAAAATTTCTATTTGTAGAATACCACCAGCACACAAATTATGGCGTGTACCTACCGGCAGCTTAACCGTGATATTTTTTTTTATTAAATTTGTTTCTTTATAAAATTAATTTAACAAATATTGTAATTACAAATATTGTAATTACAAATATTGTAATTAACTAGTGTTAACTACAAAATAAATAAATTAATAAATAACAATCAATGTAAATAATCAAATAATTTTAAAACTATTTATTATAATTACTGAAAAATAAATAACATTAATTGTAAATTTACTAAATATTTTCAACAAAAAAAAATAATATAAGTAAATACCAATGATTGAAAAAATAAATAATAATAACCCTACACCTAATATAAATAATCAAAAAAAAACAACTCTAATAATTATAAATAGTGTAAATACATAATAACCTAATTGTAAAAAAGGACTAATACTAAATACGACTACAAAAAAAAATTTAAATAACAATAATTGTAAATGTACGAGAAAAAAACTACACCTAATATAAATAATATTACCCAAACAAAACTAAACTAATACTAAAGAATATTGTAAAAATAAATATATAACTAACAACTATTGTACAAATAAATAAGAGGAAAAAAAAACTAAACCCAACTACTAAATTTTATTTTTATTTCTAGATATATATTTTTTTTTCAAAATTTATCTCTCCGCCAGCGCTCGCTCGACCGAGGAACCAATAACACAAAAAAAAAATTATAAAACAAAAAAAAATCAAAACGAAATATCGCAACCACAAAAAAAATCCAAAATCCAAAAACAAAAATTCAAAATTTCAAAATACGTAACTTTTTTTTTTAAACCCCAGAATGGATGCTCTAGGATTTCTCTTTTCAATGAACAGGGAAGGGAAAGGGTTAGGGTAGGAAAATGGTTAGGGAGAAAGGAAACTTCAATGAGAAATACTCCCCCAACACTACAAAAAGCATCTTTGGCCGTCCCAATTCACACAAAGTTCAACCTACGTTGAAAACAAAAACACAAACATGATAGGACCCCCTTTTAGACTACTAAAAGCGGGTGTCTAACTAGCGGACGGACACTTTGGGGAGGATACGTCAAGGACCACCTTAACGTAGTTTCTAACCCCCCAAAATAAATAATACAAAGGACACTGGTAGGACAGGTAATGGACAACCAAAACCCTTATCTAACTACCAGACATAAAATTGAATTGGAACAACCTCCAATGTTCCCCATATGGAAGGAAGAATACCACCTATGGAAGGGGAAGACGTTGCGGTATTGATCGCCCCTCCATCCGACTTAAGCAACCTCAGATGGAGATTTCCACAAAAAAATTTTTTTTCAATAAACCACATAGTTTGGGCGCCAATTGTAACATCAATTGGTGCATCCGTAAGCCACTGGTTGGGCGCCAATTGTAGCAAGATGAGTAATTTTAGTCGAAAAAAAAATAGCTTAAGGTAAGTCGGAGGAGGTAACTTCGGAGTTCTAGTGAAGTGGGCGCCAGGTCTAGGGTGACCAACAGCGCATCACAAAAAAAACGCTAGACCAAATTTTATAATACTAGAACTCCTTGGACCACTGGGATTTCCTCCTAAGTGTGCCAGCTATGCTCAGCCTGTGGGGCGTGAGTCGACCAGTGATCCAAACGGCAATCAATACAACAATACGATGATGCTTTCACTCATAAAAATTTTCAAAAAAAAATCTTTAGAGTGAAGCGCCATCGCTAAAGGAATTAGGAGAGAAAAGGACAAGAAATCCAAGGCAATCCATCCTGGGAAATTTCAGAATCAGCCAGCCATTATCAAAAAAAATACAACAACAAAAAAAATCAAAAAAAAACAACCCAGCAGCAACAACCCAGCTGTGCCAACTCAACTCAAATAAAATAATAAATTTTTTTGGAATTTTCACAAAAAAAAATTAAAATTCCAATAAATCATAATAAATAAAACGATAGTATTTATATTTTTTTTTTCTTAATAAACCGCTGGTTTTTCTGTTATTTTATTATTATTCAAATTAGAAAAATTTAAAAAATATATTTATATATATATTAAAAAAAATTATGTGGTGTACGCCAAACATACTAATACTAATTAATTTTCTTTTTAATTTTTTTCTCGGACTACTTCTAATATAATGAAAAAATCAATAAATAACACAAAAAAATATATTTTTACTATTTTACTTTACAAAAAAAAATTTTACTTTACTTTACAACAAACAAAAAAAAATTTTACTCTACTACAAAAAAAAATTAATAAATTAACACTAAAAATAAAGCAAAAGCAAATAATATAAATAATTCTAATCGTACACCACAAAATAAATTAATTAAATAACAAAAATCACAGTACCTGGTAATACCTGCTTCCTTTTCCCGACATGTCTGGATCCGCAACCAGCTACCTGTACCTAAACAAAAAAAAATCAAAAAAAAACAACTTCACCACTAAAAAAAACACAAAATTTCAAATTAAAAAAAAACGTTGACGCTGCTGCCGCTACTCTGCTCTTCCTTGAATGTTGCTGATATTACTTTCGTAGGTTATTATTTGGTTTTTCTTTTGATCGGCCGGTGCAGTGTATTTCACGATACCGATGATTTTATTATTAAAAATTTATTTTGCTAAAAAGATATCAAAAAATATCAAATTTTTTTTTTCTTATAAATTCTTTTACACCACATCAATTTTTTTTTCTTTTCTTTTTTTTTTCTTTTAGTATTAAATTTTTGGTTGTCCTTTTTATCTTCTTCTTTCATTTATTTAAAAACAAAACCCGCGGTGTCAAAAAAATTGGGCTCTTAATTTTGTTCTTAGTAGGTTTCCACTTAATTTTCTTTTATTTTTATATTATTTAGTTTACGTTCTCTAAAAAAATTATTTCTTCACAAAATTATCCCAAATCATAATTTCCCTTTTAATACTATTGTAATTATATATATATAATTTTTTTTTTTTTCAATTTATTTTATTGTTATTTTTTTTATTGATTCCCAATTTTTTCACCCGCACTAATTAATTAAAAAAAAAGCACTTTTCCCAAAAAAAATATAAATATCCCAAAAAAAAATTTCAAAAAATATACAATATTTTAATCTCCAAAGAAAAAAAAACTTAACAAACAAAATCAACAAAAAAAATTTCCGTCCGACAACAAATTTTTCTTCCAACTCCCCGAAACAATCAATTTTTCAAAAAAATTTTATTTCGAAAAACTATTGTTTCCTCGATCACGCGATCTCTTGACTTTCGGAATCAAAACATGGCCCACAAGGACAACAAAGGTTGTCTATTGTTTTCTGTTCCGAAAATCAAGAGACCGCAGCGCTGACGGGAATTTCGACTCACTACTAACATGGCTACCCACCTCCAATTTACCTCCGCGCCTGTCTACTAACTGACATCTGAGATGTGACTAGCCGGCATACAAATAACATCAAGATGGACGCAGACGTAAACAACTAAACAAGGTATTTTTTTAATTTATTTTAATTTAATAATTTTTTATTTTCTTTGGTCCGAGCCAAGCATCTGTGAAGTCCAAAAAATGAATGGTCCGAGCCAAGCATCTGTGCGGTAATGAACTGTTGCTCTGCAATTCGAGTGAGCTCCGAATTGAGTTCATTTTTAATTCGCCGCACCGATGCCGAGTAATCCTTACGAGCCGACTTTAATCGAAATAATCTATTTTTAACGTGCTGAATTTTTGTTGCTGCGCGTAGCAACAGATCTTCATCCGTTTCTCGAATACCCACTGACCAGCGAGTGACATGCAGCGGCTTTGCTTTCGCAAAGAGCGAGTTCAGCGGCAGGATCTGGAATGTTAGATTCTGGTGGACGACGACCCATACGTTGCTCGCGCTCTAAGGCGGTGCACAATTGAGCGTATTTACTCTGGGCGTTGCCCGACGACCCTGACAAACCACGCAGCTCTAATTCATATTGAATTTCGTCGGGATCTAACCTGGCTGGATCCATATTTGGTTCAGGTATAAAAATTAATTTTTCGCCAAGACTACTTATAATAAAAATTTCTATTTGTAGAATACCACCAGCACACAAATTATGGCGTGTACCTACCGGCAGCTTAACCGTGATATTTTTTTTTATTAAATTTGTTTCTTTATAAAATTAATTTAACAAATATTGTAATTACAAATATTGTAATTACAAATATTGTAATTAACTAGTGTTAACTACAAAATAAATAAATTAATAAATAACAATCAATGTAAATAATCAAATAATTTTAAAACTATTTATTATAATTACTGAAAAATAAATAACATTAATTGTAAATTTACTAAATATTTTCAACAAAAAAAAATAATATAAGTAAATACCAATGATTGAAAAAATAAATAATAATAACCCTACACCTAATATAAATAATCAAAAAAAAACAACTCTAATAATTATAAATAGTGTAAATACATAATAACCTAATTGTAAAAAAGGACTAATACTAAATACGACTACAAAAAAAAATTTAAATAACAATAATTGTAAATGTACGAGAAAAAAACTACACCTAATATAAATAATATTACCCAAACAAAACTAAACTAATACTAAAGAATATTGTAAAAATAAATATATAACTAACAACTATTGTACAAATAAATAAGAGGAAAAAAAAACTAAACCCAACTACTAAATTTTATTTTTATTTCTAGATATATATTTTTTTTTCAAAATTTATCTCTCCGCCAGCGCTCGCTCGACCGAGGAACCAATAACACAAAAAAAAATTATAAAACAAAAAAAAATCAAAACGAAATATCGCAACCACAAAAAAAATCCAAAATCCAAAAACAAAAATTCAAAATTTCAAAATACGTAACTTTTTTTTTTAAACCCCAGAATGGATGCTCTAGGATTTCTCTTTTCAATGAACAGGGAAGGGAAAGGGTTAGGGTAGGAAAATGGTTAGGGAGAAAGGAAACTTCAATGAGAAATACTCCCCCAACACTACAAAAAGCATCTTTGGCCGTCCCAATTCACACAAAGTTCAACCTACGTTGAAAACAAAAACACAAACATGATAGGACCCCCTTTTAGACTACTAAAAGCGGGTGTCTAACTAGCGGACGGACACTTTGGGGAGGATACGTCGAGGACCACCTTAACGTAGTTTCTAACCCCCCAAAATAAATAATACAAAGGACACTGGTAGGACAGGTAATGGACAACCAAAACCCTTATCTAACTACCAGACATAAAATTGAATTGGAACAACCTCCAATGTTCCCCATATGGAAGGAAGAATACCACCTATGGAAGGGGAAGACGTTGCGGTATTGATCGCCCCTCCATCCGACTTAAGCAACCTCAGATGGAGATTTCCACAAAAAAATTTTTTTTCAATAAACCACATAGTTTGGGCGCCAATTGTAACATCAATTGGTGCATCCGTAAGCCACTGGTTGGGCGCCAATTGTAGCAAGATGAGTAATTTTAGTCGAAAAAAAAATTACCACCTGTTAGCTTAAGGTAAGTCGGAGGAGGTAACTTCGGAGTTCTAGTGAAGTGGGCGCCAGGTCTAGGGTGACCAACAGCGCATCACAAAAAAAACGCTAGACCAAATTTTATAATACTAGAACTCCTTGGACCACTGGGATTTCCTCCTAAGTGTGCCAGCTATGCTCAGCCTGTGGGGCGTGAGTCGACCAGTGATCCAAACGGCAATCAATACAACAATACGATGATGCTTTCACTCATAAAAATTTTCAAAAAAAAATCTTTAGAGTGAAGCGCCATCGCTAAAGGAATTAGGAGAGAAAAGGACAAGAAATCCAAGGCAATCCATCCTGGGAAATTTCAGAATCAGCCAGCCATTATCAAAAAAAATACAACAACAAAAAAAATCAAAAAAAAACAACCCAGCAGCAACAACCCAGCTGTGCCAACTCAACTCAAATAAAATAATAAATTTTTTTGGAATTTTCACAAAAAAAAATTAAAATTCCAATAAATCATAATAAATAAAACGATAGTATTTATATTTTTTTTTTCTTAATAAACCGCTGGTTTTTCTGTTATTTTATTATTATTCAAATTAGAAAAATTTAAAAAATATATTTATATATATATTAAAAAAAATTATGTGGTGTACGCCAAACATACTAATACTAATTAATTTTCTTTTTAATTTTTTTCTCGGACTACTTCTAATATAATGAAAAAATCAATAAATAACACAAAAAAATATATTTTTACTATTTTACTTTACAAAAAAAAATTTTACTTTACTTTACAACAAACAAAAAAAAATTTTACTCTACTACAAAAAAAAATTAATAAATTAACACTAAAAATAAAGCAAAAGCAAATAATATAAATAATTCTAATCGTACACCACAAAATAAATTAATTAAATAACAAAAATCACAGTACCTGGTAATACCTGCTTCCTTTTCCCGACATGTCTGGATCCGCAACCAGCTACCTGTACCTAAACAAAAAAAAATCAAAAAAAAACAACTTCACCACTAAAAAAAACACAAAATTTCAAATTAAAAAAAAACGTTGACGCTGCTGCCGCTACTCTGCTCTTCCTTGAATGTTGCTGATATTACTTTCGTAGGTTATTATTTGGTTTTTCTTTTGATCGGCCGGTGCAGTGTATTTCACGATACCGATGATTTTATTATTAAAAATTTATTTTGCTAAAAAGATATCAAAAAATATCAAATTTTTTTTTTCTTATAAATTCTTTTACACCACATCAATTTTTTTTTCTTTTCTTTTTTTTTTTCTTTTAGTATTAAATTTTTGGTTGTCCTTTTTATCTGCTTCTTTCATTTATTTAAAAACAAAACCCGCGGTGTCAAAAAAATTGGGCTCTTAATTTTGTTCTTAGTAGGTTTCCACTTAATTTTCTTTTATTTTTATATTATTTAGTTTACGTTCTCTAAAAAAATTATTTCTTCACAAAATTATCCCAAATCATAATTTCCCTTTTAATACTATTGTAATTATATATATATAATTTTTTTTTTTTTCAATTTATTTTATTGTTATTTTTTTTATTGATTCCCAATTTTTTCACCCGCACTAATTAATTAAAAAAAAAGCACTTTTCCCAAAAAAAATATAAATATCCCAAAAAAAAATTTCAAAAAATATACAATATTTTAATCTCCAAAGAAAAAAAAACTTAACAAACAAAATCAACAAAAAAATTTTCCGTCCGACAACAAATTTTTCTTCCAACTCCCCGAAACAATCAATTTTTCAAAAAAATTTTATTTCGAAAAACTATTGTTTCCTCGATCACGCGATCTCTTGACTTTCGGAATCAAAACATGGCCCACAAGGACAACAAAGGTTGTCTATTGTTTTCTGTTCCGAAAATCAAGAGACCGCAGCGCTGACGGGAATTTCGACTCACTACTAACATGGCTACCCACCTCCAATTTACCTCCGCGCCTGTCTACTAACTGACATCTGAGATGTGACTAGCCGGCATACAAATAACATCAAGATGGACGCAGACGTAAACAACTAAACAAGGTATTTTTTTAATTTATTTTAATTTAATAATTTTTTATTTTCTTTTTACGAAAATATATTTAAAAAAATACACGGTGTCACATGCTCTTCCTTTAATTTTCTTATTCTTCCTACTGATTTTTGTTTTCTTTGTTGTCTGTTTTCTTGTCTGCATCGGACCGGTGCAGTGTACTTCACTGCCCTAATTTAAATATTAAATTTCAACACTTTTTCTCTTCTTTTAAAGAATTGCTTTGCAAACCCGAATTATTTCTTTTTCATTAAATCTTTTCACGGTTTTTTATTTTTCTTTTTAGATTTTTCTCTATAGCGAAATTCCGTTTCTAAGTTTCTTTGCCGGACTTAATTTTCTTTTTTTTCTTTGAAACCACTGGGCCGGACAAATTGGGGTTTATAGTTTAAATTTATTTACTTTTCAAATTATATTATTATGATAATAGTGTTTTTTTGTTTTAACATTATCACCTTTTTAATTTATTTTTTTGTTTTTTGATTATATCATAGAATAATTTTAATTTATTTTATTTTTTTCCTTTTTTTTTATATTCTTTTATAACAGCAAATTCTTCTTTAATTTTATGTTTATTTCACATTATTCCCCAATTTTTCCGCCGCGGTTATTTAATTTAAAAAAAAAAAAAATACAAAAAAAAATCTCCAAATTCCAAAATTTAAAAAAAAATTCTTCAAAACAAAAAAAAATCAAGCAAAATGTCCGGCCCAACCGCAACAAAGTTTTTTTTTCAACTCCTCCAAAAAAAAAAATTTCTCAAATTTTTATCCAATTCGAAAACTATTGTTTCCTCGATCACGCGATCTCTCGACCTTCGGAATCAAGACATGGCGCACAAGGGCAACAAAGGTTGTCTATTTTTTCTATCCGAAAATCGATAGACCGCAGCGCTGACGGGAATTTAGAATTCTAACACTATGGCTACCCACCTAACCAAATTTACCTCCGCGCCTGTCTACTGACTGACATCTGAGATATGACAAGCCGGTATTCAAACTAACATAAAGATGGACGATGTAAACAAATAAATAAATAAGGTAATTTTTTCCTAATTATTTTATTTTAATAATTTTTGATATCTTTTTAGCAAATAATTAATAAAAAAAAATAAACGGTGTCACATTGTCTCTACACTGTTTTGATGTCAATGTAAATTTAAAAAAAAATTCTATTTTGTGTGTGTGTTTTTTTTTTCTTTAAGAAATTAATCATACTACTCCCTTTAATCCTAACCCAATAATTTAAACCGAACCTAATAATAATTTAACAATTAAGTGTAAGTAATAACAAACTAACTACAACTAATAAATTAAATAACATCTAAGTGGATATAAACAAAAAAAAAATCTAACCCTACTAAATAAATAACACAAAGAAAAAAAAATGTATGACTAAAAAAAACTACCTAATAATAAATAATACTACTCTAACTAACACTTAATTGTAAATATAACTTTCACTAAATCCTACTATATAAATATAATAATAAATAACAAAAAAAAATTTAAAATATCACAGATGTTATGTAATAAATAAATGCTTTTTTTTTCATTTTAGCCAAATGTGGGGCTGTCCCTACTCCTTTAGATCTTTGGCATGAACTATGAATTTTTCCCCTCATACGACGAACCATCCGTCACCATGTGAAAACCAGTGTTTAAATAGAATGGCGAAAATACAGTAGCGTTTTGCACCACATTGCGAAGGGCACACGCTATGTGACTTAATTTTTTGTCCCATTCTTTATGGTTATCACTCTTGATATAGGCTCGGATTGCGGTGATAATATTTCGCAACCACGCCGTCTTTTTTCATATATTCAGACTTCATTTTTGTCCCGTATTTTTCGGCTCTACAACGTAACGAATAAATCGAAAATAAACCGCTTTAGCGGATCTAAAGAGTATATGCCTAAATCAATTAACATAAAATTATATTTATGGCTTTCTTGTGTCTTTGTTCTCATTATTATTTTGTTTGGCAGAGTGTTCATAGTGTGTGGAATAATTTTTTGGTAAATATTTTATGTATTAAATTATATATTAAATGAATAATTTATAAATAATCTAATAACTTTTTTTTTTATTTTTAGATTAAAATATTAAAGGGCTTTTGTGATAATTCATTGGATATATATGTTAAATTCTGCCTAAAAATGATTAACAGATTAAGCTGTCTGTAAACTTTCCTGGTTTGGGAAAAATGAAACATTGTAGTTGCAGTCAGTGATTTCAAAATATTTAAAATACAAAATATTTATATGTTATGATAATTGTGTTGATAATGTAATAAAATACAAAATATTTTATTAAAAAAATTAAAATTTTTGAATGTGTGCTTCAAAGTCCTCCGAGAGGATTAGCAGATCATCAAGGTAGACAAAGACATCCTCATGAAGCTCATACGGGATTACTTTGACAAACCGAAAGGCATCCTCTTAAATTGGAGTAGGCCACGACCTGGCACTATGAATGCGGTCTTGTCTCGCGACTTTTCATCGAGCTCGACTTGCCAGAAGGCCATTTTAAGGTCAAGGCTGGTAATGAATTTTGTTTTCTTCACTCTACTAAAAATTGAATTTATATGAGGAGGTTGATACGCATCACTATTGGTTACAGCATTTAATTTTCTGGCGTCTAGACACCGTCTAACTGTGCCGTTCAATTTTTTCACTATAGCCAAGGGCTAGGCCCATCCACTTCTGCTCTCTTCTATTATATCTTCTTTCAACATTTTATCTATTTCAGAATCTAAAATTTTCTGCATTGGAACGGACAAAGGATACGAGCGGACAACTTGGGGTTTAGCATCTCCTACATCAATTTCGTGCTTCAACAGGCTAGTTTTACCTAACCCAGCTGCACTGTAAGATAGAAAGAGTTCTATTATTTCCAGTAAGGTTTGTTTTTGATCTAGAGTTAATTTATGCGTATTCTCACTACCTGACTCTAACTCATTTATTTCAAGGAATCTAAATGAAATGGCATTAAATCCATCCCAGAAATCCATTCCCAAAATGATGGATCTCTTGATGGACTGGATGAGGAAGAATTTAATATTTTTGGCAATATTATTAAATTGGATAGTCAAATGGACAAAGCCAAGAACCTTTTTTTTGCCCCATCAGCAGTACTGATATCTCAAACGGGGTGTAAGGTATATCTAAATCCTTTAATAATTCTTTCCCATCCTTACCCAAGCAACTTATGCTTGGTCCACTTTCAAGTAGAGCGAAGTGATTTTTATTTTTAATTTTTATTTTCATAAACGGACGGTTATCCCCATCCGGTATTACGTAAGTTGCTTTCAATAAAAATTTTATTTCCCTACGCATGCTAAATTGTTTCTTAGATCTACTATCACCCTTAATTTTACTACTAAATTCTAAATTATTTATTCTACTTATAGGACTATTTTTGGAAACTAAACCTAACTTATACCTATCACCAGCCTTTAAAATGGAGGATTTTGTCTAGGACGGAGAAATGGGTTCCTCCAAGTTCCTATTTCCGCATTGCCATTTCCCGGACGGCTAGAATTTTTACATTTAGGACATCTGTTTACATATGTATTTTTGAAACCACACCGATAACAAAAAAATTTCAACGGCAGCGGACAAACTAAAGGTATGCCCAATGTCGTCACAATTAAAACAGATAGTATAAATATTTTTATTTTCAGGACGCTGTAAAATTTCGGACGGAATGGGACGAACAGGCGAAGGTTGCTGAACAGAAAGGGCTTCTACAGGATTTGTGGACGGAAAAACAGAAATATTTGTGTGTTATCACAGGTTGTTCAGTCTTGGCGGTTTCAGAAATAAAATCAGGTACTTGCGTAATATTTTCGGCCATATCATCCAGTGCGCTTACATAAGCTCTTCTTGAACGAACTTGATCCTCCACACATTCCCCTATTTCCCTCCATTTCCTCTCCAATCTCTTGCACAACTTGTCCAGCTGATTTAGAGTTACCACATTTTCCAAAATCAGTGCCTTTTTATAGCCTGGGTACAAGTTATACAAGAGACGGTTCAGAAAATCATCGTCCGAAATTCCCTGTCTCAGACGCAATCGCAGACTCTCCATGTCCAACCTAAAATCCAAAACTTTCTAGCGCGACCTTTGCTTCCGAGCTTCCATCAATCGTTTGATGTTCCCATCTTCTTCACCTTCGTCGAATTCCTTCTTCATCGCCTTTTTCAGTAGGGACCAAGTTACCATGTGTCTGCCCTGCCTTTCAAGAGTTGGTTTATGCACAGGACAAGACTCTCCACTGGATATTGGTCACCAAGAGGTAAGGTTTCCACCCTGAAAATGAATTCCGGTAACGGTAACCCCTTTCCAGAACCATCGAACTGGATCTTCCAATTCGCTACCGAATTTCGACGATTACCTTGTTCCTGCGATCTAAAATTAATCTCTTCATCCTCACTAATACTTTCAGCTCGATCCCGTCTAGGTGCGTATCCAGTGGACGGTACGGAAGTTGCTGGCGCATGCTGCAGTGGCGTAGGTGGTAAATCATACCGGACAGCTGTTTGAATTTAATGCTGGGGCTGTGGTGCTGATAGCGCGATTTGCTGCCTAGCGAGAAGGACCCGTATCCTGTCGTGGTCCAGGTACTTTATTTTTGTTATTATTATTATTTTTATCGACTATTTTTTTAGGTACCGTCCAGTTACGGCAGGGACGGATTTCTCTAATTCTAACTGAGCCTGAATATTTTTTACTGCACATTTTAGACGATTTAATCTATCGCACACATGATACGATTTGGTAGTGGCGATAGCGAGCACATCCTTGTTGGCGTTATTTAGCCCGTCGTGGATCAGCGCTTTACAGGAAGATACCTTTCCCTCGCAGATACCTAATTCGCCCTCTGGATCGGAGATAAATGGTCTTGGCAAATTGGTTTTCTTGTTTATCTTCTGATCCAGTATTCTACTTAGCCGCGAATACTTTTTCACGGCGGTATCCATAAGAACCAGTAGATTTTGGATTCCTAATTCATATGCCAACTCATCCTCATCTAACAAAACCGGATCGATCTAAAAAACACTAATAATACTAAAAAACACTAATAATTAATTATCTAAAATAATAATTAATTAGCGAAAATTTTTCTAATAAATAACAAAACTATTGTAAAACTAACCACTAACTACCATAACTAACCACAAACTAATAACAATCCACAAACTAGCATAAATAAAAAAAAAAAAAAATAATGTAAACCCGACTTCACCAAAAAATTTTTTTAATAAATAACAATCAGTGTATAATATGAACGAACTATTGTAAATATAAATAACAAAAATTGTAAATATGACTACTACAAAATTTGTAAATATAAATAACAAAAACATCTGTAAATTTAATTTAAATAACACTGATTGTAAATTTTTACTAATACTACAAAAAAACTAAATATAATATAATAAATAATAAATTCCACTACACTATTTAATAAATACCAAAAAAAATTATTAACTACTACCATAAATAACAAAAAAATTTTTAAAAATAAATAAATAAATGTAAATATCTAACACTACTCTAATAAATAACAACTATTGTATATTTAAATAAATAATTAAATAAATAAAAATGTCTCCACCTACAACTTAAACTATTCTATATTTTACAAAAAAAAAAAAAAACTTAATAATCCTACAAAATACACTTACTGCACTGCCCCGAAATAAGCAATAAACCCAGTATAATTTATAATTAATATGTTCTACTACAACTAAAAAAAAATTTTGTAACAATTTTCAGGCCGCTGGGTACAGACTCTTAATACTTCAGAATCAGCTGATTTTCGTGAACCTGAATAATTTTTTTTTGTTTTGTTTTTGTTTAACAACAAACAACAAAAAACTTTGTGTCGTAGCTGATTTTATATGTCTAATTTTTGATTTTAATTGTTTTTTTTTAAATTTAATTAAATAATTTTTAATAATTTTTATTTTATATAATTTATAATTCTATAAATTTTCAATAATTTTAATTTAATAATTAATTTAAATAATTTAAGTCTAGGAAAGTTGTAATATGTTAGTACCAAATAAATATTTTAATAATAACTATTTAAATCTTTGGCGTTTTATTTTCGATAGAATTCTTTAATGTTTCAGTTCTAATTAAGTCGGACAACTTAGTGAACCATCGCAGTCAGAATTTTTGTAGGAAAAAGGAAAACAAGGTGACTAGGAACTGGATCAAGGATTCATAGGCAGAGTATAATGGGAAACTCCTGTCTTATCATTCCTTCCTCAAACTTCACTTCTAAAAAAAAATTTTCTCCATACCCAAAAAAAAACAAAACCTAACATTGCTAGGACATAATACAGACCACCGTATCCATGTATCTAACAAACAATATTAGGTGTCAACAAATAAATAACAAAGGTCCGAAGGTGTAAATAAGGACTACCTTATTTATCAATCAACTTCGGACGTATAAATAAAACTACAAAGGACTGATAGGAATTACCATGGACAACCATGGTAACCAATCTAACTATCAGTCGAGGACAACACACAACAATTAATAAATATTCACAAAAAAAAATGTATTTACTTTTTTTTTCAAAATGAAGCCGTCGGAAGGAATGTAAACCAAAAGGGGATTTAATGACGACAATATGATAATCTCACCAACTCCATCCGAACCTATCTCCAGCACAACAAGTTGTCGACGGAGTTGTTATATGTTCGGGTACCAACGTCACACCAACCAAAAAATGTTTTTAAATTTTTCAAAAAAAAATTGGACACCAATTGTAAAACATATTAAAGTCCCAGTTTGGGCGCCAATTGTAATTTCAATAATTTGATATGTTAGCTGAAGATAAGTTCGGAGGATAAGGGTTCGGAAGCTCAAAGCGTTGGGCGCCAGTTCTAAGTGACCTAGCCACAATCACTATTACGAAACAAGACCAAGAGCCAATTGTTTAAAAAAAAAACTAATTCTCCTTTCTTTACTTTCTCTTTACTTTTTTTTATTGGGATTTCCTCTTTGTTGCCGGCTTAGCATAGTCTGTGGGTTGTGGGTCGACCAATGATCCTACTAACTACCATATTGCCGGAAAATGTAACTCTTCAATCCAAATCACTTGTTACATAATAACAACTCGATTGGATCGAAGAGTCACAAGAGACGGACATCCTGACTACGCTGATTCACATAACTTAGGTCCACCTAGCCAGCCATGATTTAAAAAAAAACGAACTATCAACAAAATCCTCAGGAAAAAGAACCAAAAAAAAAAAATCTCGTACACACAAAAAAAAAATTCCACCCAACGATGTTTCACAAAAAAAATGCAATTAGGGTGTGTGCCAAAGGGTTTAAATTTGTAGTTTAAAATTAAATTATGACATATGAAATTAAATTATGACACTAGCGTGGTGAATATAGAAAGTCAAAATTTAACGACCTTCCAGACCTCGTTAAATTTGACACTTCAGATTAAATTTTGATTGATATTAATATTCATATATCACATTTTTTATTGACGAGCCCTATCTCATATGTATTGAAACATTCCAATATTTTATAATTTTTTTTAATGTTTTATACTAGAATTATTAATAAAAAGAAATTTGCTTTTTTCCCAAGCAGTTAAAGAGATATTAATAATAATAAAAAAGAATTAAAAAAAATGTTATATGAATTATAAAGTATTGTAATGGATCAATACATATGAGATAGGGCTCGTATATATTTATAATTTTATTTTTAAAAAAATTTAAATTTTTTTTTGAAAAATATTTAAAAAATTAGAGAGCAACAAATAAAAAAATTTTTATCCATTTTTTTTAAATTAATCCAATTGGCACAGCAATTTTGATAGTAAATATTAAAAAAACTCACCAGCAAAAAAAAAATAATTTTTTGTGTTAAAATTTAAACTCTTTGGCACACACCCTTAATAAATAATTAAATGGCTGTACTTCCGAATAACGGGCCCGAGCTTTTAAGATGGCGTCATTACATAACGGTACTTTATGAGATCAGGACTCCGAATAATGATGTCATTTTAAAACGCCATCTAGTGGCCGAAAAATACATTACAAATTTTTAAAAAAAATTCATATTTTTGCAATTTTCTCCTTAACGGTAAATTGTAGGATTTTAGTAGATTCCGGATTCCTAATTCATATGCCAACTCACCGGATCGATCTAAAAAAACACTAATAATACTAAAAAACACTTATAATTAATTATCTAAAATAATATTTAATAAGCGAAATTTTCTAATAAATAACAAAACTATTGTAAAACTAACCACAAACTACCATAACTAACCACAAACTACCAACTAACCACAAACTAGCATAAATAAAAAAAAAAAAAATAATGTAAACCCGACTTCACCAAAAAAAAATTTTCAATAAATAACAATCAGTGTATAATATGAACGAACTATTGTAAATATAAATAACAAAAATTGTAAATATGATTACCACAAAATGTGTAAATATAAATAACAAAAACATCTGTAAATATAAATAACACTGATTGTAAATTTTTACTAATACTACAAAAAAACTAAATATAATATAATAAATAATAAATTCCACTACACTATTTAATAAATACCAAAAAAAAAATTATTAACTAATACCATAAATAACAAACAAATTTGTAAAAATAAATAAATAAATGTAAATATCTTACAAATATCTTTTTATTTATTTATAAATAATTAAATAAATAAAAATGTCTCAACCTACAACTTAAATTATTCTATATTTTACAAAAAAAAAAAATACCTTAATAATCCTACAAAATACACTTACTGCACTGCCCCGAAATAAGGAATAAACCCAGTATAATTTATAATTAATATGTTCTACTACAACTAAAAAAAATTTTCTAACAATTTTCAGGCCGCTGGGTACAGACTCTCAATACTTCAGAATCAGCTGATTTTCGTGAACCTGAATAATTTTTTTTTTTTTTTTTGTTTAACAACAAACAAGAAAAAAACTTTGTGTCGTAGCTGATTTTATATGTCTAATTTTTGATTTTAATTGATTTCTATAATTTATTCCAATAATTTTTATTAATTTTTATTTTATATAATTTATAATTCTATAAATTTAAAATAATTTTAATTTAATAATTAATTTAAATAATTTAATTCTAGGAAAGTTGTAATATGTTAGTACCAAATAATACAATGAATAATAATAATAATATAATAATAATACAATGAATAATAATAATAATAATGAAATTAATACTAATATTAATAATATTAATGATAATAATACTAATATCATCAGTGACCGAAGCTTTGGAGGGGGAAAGAATGGGGAAACCTGGAGTCTTTCAATCTCTGAATGCTGAGGTGATGAGGCTAAGTAAGCGACTTAGAGGTGTTAAAACTTCGGAATCTACGACTCCGGAGCAAACACCTTTAAAGAAGCCAAAGGCCAAGAATCGCATGCCCCCATGGGAGGAGCAGCGACCGCTGAGCTTGCTAACGGAGGAGGCTAGGAGTGAAAACTCAGAGCCATTGAAGGTAGTAAATGGCAGCTTTACACAGCCAAGTCAACGGAGTGAGACTCGGCTGGAATGCTCCTAACCATTGGGGTTCCCAAGGATGGGGCAGTGGCTATTGAGGCTGCGGGGAAAACTCTTCTCTGCGGCCTTGGTAGACTACTAGTCAAAATCCAATCCAAGGAGGCCCTAGTGGTTCGCAAGTTCCAGCTGGGTGTGTGGCACCGGATAAATGAGGTAGCTGATGGCTACTTCAATATCCGGTGGGCGGGTGGTGTTCCTACACATCCAACAACTGAATTTGCATCACAGTAAGGCGTCATCTGCGATGCTATGCCGGCACTGGGATGAAAAACAGATTGATGTTGCACTGATACAGGAGCCATGGTTCTTTAAAAATAGGATCGTGGGCCTATCGGTTAAGAATGGAACGTTGTACTTTGACAGATCGGGAGACAAGCCTCGTGCATGCATCTTGATCAGGAAAGGTATAAAGTGTCTGTTCCTTCATCAACTGAGTTCACCTGATCTTACGGTGCTACGCGTGGGGGCGGGTGGAGGCAGTTTTACACTGTGTTCCGCCTACCTCCCCTATGATGCTCCAGAGGGACCAGTCTCTCAAAAGCTGAATGGGTTAGTGGAGCACTGTGAATCAAAAGGTGAGAAACTTGTACTGGGCTGTGATGCCAACGCACACAACACGGTATGGGGCAGTAGCGATACAAATTCGAGGGGCGAAAAGATTTTAGAATTTATCGCTTGTAGACGTCTAGAAATCCTAAACAGAGGTGATACACCAACTTTCTTCAATAGCAGAAGGAAGGAGGTGATAGATATCACGCTATGTAGTATGGATATCCGGGACAGAGTAGTAGACTGGAAGGTTAACGCTGACATTACTATGTCAGACCACAACGCGTTAACCTTCACAGTCGAATACAATAGGAGAAGGATCGCTTCCGTGCCCGTTAGGAATATTCGGAACACTAATGTGTCCAGATACAGATCAGTTTTGGAGGAGAAACTAACGGGCCTGGGAGAATGGCGCCCCATAAGAAATTGTGGGGAAGTGGAAATTGCAGTAAATGCTGTTTCCAAAGCTATTAAAGATTCCTACTTACTGGCCTGTCCTGAAGTGCAAGTAGTAGAGGGCAACTCCACACCATGGTGGGGGGATGACCTTGAACGCTGCAGGTCAGAGGTCAGGACGGCCTTTAACAGAGCGATGCGTGGAGATGATCCTAATGCATGGCTCCATTATAAGGCCGTAAAGAGACAGTTCAAGAGTATCCTGCGAAAGCGGAAACGTGAATCGTGGAGGAACTTCTGTACTAGTATGACGGATATTCCGGAAATCTGTAAATTACAGAGAACCATATCCAAGTATCCTCAAGCAATTCTAGGTGGGCAACCCTGAAAAAAAGGGTAAGAAGGCGGGACAGGAACATGGCTTCTAGCATGGTGACGAGGGAAAGGCTGAAATGGGCAATATTCTCTTTTCAGCCGTTCAAATCTCCCGGACCAGACAAAATCTCTCCCGCCTTACTTCAATAGGGCTACTATCTAATTGAGGGAAGACTAAGAGAGATACTTATCGGTTGCCTTGCAACTGGTTATAATCCCATGGCATGGAGGGAGGGAAGGGTAGCCTTCCTACCCAAGCCTGGGAAAACTGACTACATTGTGTGCAAGTCTTTCAGACCAATTAGCCTAACCTCTTTCATGCTTAAAACCATGGAAAAGGTCTGTGCTGACTGGATAGAGAGAATTACACTTAGTGAGACACCACTCCAGGATTGTCAACACGCCTATAGGGCGGGTCGATCGACGGAGTCCGCGCTTCACGATCTAACTAGACACGTGGAGAGTTCGCTGGATGCGAAGGAACTAATGATGTCCATCTTCATGGATATCGAAGGGGCCTTCGACAAAGTTAATTTTAGTATGTTAGACGATGCTTTGGTTCGCAGGGGAGTTAATCCACTTATTCGTAAGTGGATTAACTTCATGCTGCGAAACAGAGCCGTTACAGTACAGTTTGGGCAACAGTCTGTTAGGAGCAGGGTCTGTAGAGGCCGCCCTCAGGGAGGTGTACTATCACCTTTTCTTTGGAACATCACTGTAGACTCGCTTCTGAGAGAGTTGAAGGAAAACGGCATAACTACTATTGGTTACGCTGATGACATAGTAATTATTGTGAGAGGACCGTATCTAAGCACTATTGCGGAGACGCCCAGAGAGGGCTCCGTGTGGCTGAAGCATGGTGCAATAGAAATGGCCTTACAGTGAATGCTAGCAAGACGGGCATGATGATTTTCACTGATGATTTTCACTCCGGACATGATGATTTTCACTAGGAAAAAGACTCTGGGGCCGTACAATGCTCCTACACTTTTCGGTCAGGAGCTTCAGGTGTCTAGCGAGGTCAAGTATCTAGGAGTTATCCTAGATAGTACCCTCACGTGGAAAGCGCACCTTGAGCAAAAGATTGAGAAGGCTAGGAGAATCTTCTGGCAATGTAGAAGAGTATTCGGCCTTAACTGGGGTATATCCCCAAAGGCCTTATACTGGATCTACACCATGATGGTAAGACCTGTACTGACACATGCTGCAGTTGTCTGGTGGACCCGTGTAGACCATAAGACGACGAAGTATCAGTTAGGAAAGCTGCAAAGGATGGTGTGCGTAGGCATGACAGGTGCAATGCGCACGACACCCAGCGCAGCTATGGAGGTTCTGTTATCTCTGACTCCACTTGACATTTATGTCAAGAAGGTGGCGGGTCTAACGGCGCTGCGAATGGAACGTGACGGCACATGGTGTCGCACGGGGAACATTACGGGGCTGAGGAGGATCCTCATTCAGAATGAGGAGGATCCTCATTCAGATGAAAAATCAGATTAGGGAACTGAATATGCCAGGTGATGGGAAGACAAAAAGTAGGCTTGTGGATAGATTTCACAAGACTCTTATTGGCAATGGGGAGCATCCAGATATGAGTGATATTGAGATCACTATGTATGTGGATGGCTCTCGCAAAGATGAACTCTCTGGTGCCGGCGTCTTCTCAGAAGAATTGGCAGTAGAGTACCATTTGCGTAAAATGGGTATCATAGAGGATGACACATGCAGCCTATGCTTGGAAGATGTTGGAGATGCCGCACATATACTGTGTTAGTGTCCCGCACTTGCAGGGACTAGGAAAAGAGTTCTTGGTCGGGAATGCGTGGTCATTGAGGATTTAAGAAACATGCCCTACAAAAGCATGCTGGAGATCGTGCATTACCTAGCGGTAGTGGGATAACGATTTCCTATTCTTAAAGTTACTACCTCCCTATTAAATAGGATGAGGTTATTGACTCCGAAGTCGGGGATGCCAAATGATGAGGATAGTTGAGGCTCTCGTGTGTTGCTTATGGTTATCCGGGGAACTGGACAATACTAATGAGTGGTGCACTGGACCTATGACTATCAGCATATTAAATAGGATGAGGTTATTGACTCTGATGTCTGGGGTGCCAAATGATGAGGATGGTTGCGGATCTTGTGTGATGCTTATGGTTATCCAGGAAACTGGACAATACTAGTGAGTAGTGGAAGCCTCATGCTTGATGGAACCTGGATGGGGCGGAACAAATGAGTTATCCTCTTACCCGATCGTATCGAAAACTCGGTCGACGGGAGGTTCTGGAAAAGGAGGGTAGTGAAAAAGGACCCGTAAAACTGTGGCTTGTTTCAGCGCCAGTCAATCTGACAGGCACCTTCCTGTGGGACAAAGGGTGGTGGTTTTTAGTGGGTAAAAAACCCACACATCTGCGGGTACGCGCGGTAACCCGTAGTGTCTTTTCGAAGATTTTCCACACTCCCTCGCGCAAAAAAAAAAAAAAAAACATCAGTAGTAGAAATGATGATAATAATAACTTTAATATTAATAATACAATGATTAATTGTAATAGTAATAATTGTAATAATAATAATGATGATAATAACGATAGCATTAGTAATAACAATAATGATAATAATTTTAATAATAATAATAATAATGATAACATGAATAATAATATAAATGATAATAGCTGTAGAATTGCTGTGGGTGGATTGTGTATTGCTTATTTCAATATTCGTAGCATTAGAAACAAAGTTGATGAAATTAATATATTTGTAGTGAATAATCCACATATTTCAATTTTAGTAATGAACGAAGTATGGCTATATGACAGTGAAATCAACCTATATAACATCAAAGGATTTTCAGCAATTTATAACTGTCACAATTCGCACATAGGAGGTGGTACTGCCATTTTCGTTAGACATGACTTGCAACACAATGTAGTTGAAAGATCTACTTGTTTTTATGGTATTGTGGTTGAATTGATGGACTCAACACCCAAAATCAGGATTGCAACAGCGTACAGGACGAATAATCATGATGTGGAATGCTTCGCAGATTACGTGCATAATCTGTCGCAGTCATACAAAAACTTAGTTTTTGTAGCTGACACAAATAATGATATTCTTTCTGATACGCAAACTGTTAAGACATATAAGGATACTATTAATGCAAGTGGTTTTAAAATAATAAATAGGATACATGTGGATTTTGCTACAAGAATTACAAATACATCAGCTACGTTAATTGATCATGTGCTATCAAATGCGCATCCAAATAAATTTAACCTTAGTATAAAATTATTTGATAATGCGCGGCTTGATCATAAAATCATCCATATTAAAATTGAAAAGGTAAAAATTAAACTGAAACCAATGAAGAAAAAGTTTTTTGATGTAATTGATAAAAATAAATTTTTCACCATGGTACAAAATAAAATGGAAAACGTTCCTCCGAATACAATTGAAGAATTAATGAATATTATCACTGATACAAAAAAAACTGTACATATAAGAAAAGCGTTCGAACAAGGCAAAACACGTGGATAACACAGGAAATCTTAGGAACAATGAAATTAAGAGGTTATTTGTATAAAAAAAACAAAAAAGTATCCAAATGATGAATATTATGCGCGAAAGTTCAAAGAAGTGAAAAACAAGGTAAGCAAAATGATCAAAATGGCTAAACTACATCAATTTAACATCGAAATTACAAAATCATGTGGCAATGGGATATTAATGTGGAACACGTTAAACAAATATTTGCTGAATAAGGATAACAAGAATCCTGACGATAGTATAATATTAAACGCTAATGGAAACAGAATCACTGATGGAAAAACAGTAGCCAATGTATTGAATAAATACTTCACCAGTGTTGGACCTGAACTATCAAGTAAAATACAAATGGAAAGAAGTGTGGAAAATACATTAACATCCAGTACTATGTATTTAGATCCAACAACGGAAGAAGAAGTATGGACGATAATAAGAACACTAAAAAAAGGTGTATCTCCTGAAATAGAAGGAATGATAACAACTGATCTAATGAATCTTAATTCGTTAATTGCACCTTATATTAGTAAATTTATAAATAACTGCTTCATAAAAGGTGTTTTTCCGGATATTTTGAAGGAAACACTATAAAGCCAATTTATAAAAATGGAGAACAAAACAGAACCAGGAAACTATCGTCCAATTTCTCTCTTGAGTTCGGTTTCTAAAATATATGAGAAAGCGATTAACAACAGGATTCCCACTATATACTTCCTCTATATTCATAACATCATGAAAGCTCAACTTAAGGCAGTCTATAAAATTTTTGCTGATGAAACATGTCTTCTATATACACGAAAAAATGAGAGAGAGCTGGAAACATTAATGAATGATGATTTACAAAGGTTCAGCAAATGGGCTAGAGGAAATCGTCTAACATTAAATGAAACAAAAACAAAATACATTATTTTTAAAACGAAAAATAAAAATGATATTGTACCTACAATTAAAATAAATGAAATTATTTTGGAAAGAGTTACTGAAATCAAACATCTAGGTGTTATGATTGATGAAAAACTTTCGTGGTCAGTACATGTAGATTACGTTTTGGCAAAAATTGTTCCTATAATTGGAGCCATTAAGAGAATACAGGTGAAAAACTGCACGGCAAGAGTCGTAATCAATACACATGTATTGTCACATATGAGGTACAATATTTGTAATTGGTCCAGTTGCTCGAAGCACCTACTAAAAAAAATGGATAAATTTTTAACAAAAGCAATAAAAAGACTATTTGGTTATAATGTCTTTACACCGACCACAATTGTATATCAAACAACAAACCTGATGAATATTGAACAAATAATTAAAATTGAGAAAATTAAATTGGTTCACAAAATTATTAACAACAACATAAAAAACAACATACAATTGAGACTGCAAGGTGATGTGCATGAATACAACACAAGGAATAATCAGGACTTAATTGTTCCAACATCACGTACAAACAGACATGCAACAGGATTTATTCCAAGCTCAATTAAACTCTACAACTCACTTCCAGAAAGTATTAGAACGATAACAAATTATGAAAAATTTAACAAAAAGGTAATAAACTATATATTAACAGATTTCCAGAGTCCATAAATATAAAAAATGAAAAAAAAGGAGGTAAGAAAGAAATTATAGATAAATGAATAAATAGCATACAGGGATAAAATTAAAAGTACATAATTTACTAACACCAGTGTCCAACTGATTGGATATGTACTTGGTCTATAATTTATAAATTTTCTATTATAATAATATATTTCTTTTATTTTTTTTAAATATAATTTTACAGGCATCAGAGCCTAACTCATTTAGTATTTATACTAGGTGGGTAGGTGAATGTTCCACAGCTTCGGCTGCGGAGTGAGTAACAGTTTTGTTATTAATTCAATTAAAAAACAAAAAAAATATTTTAATAATAACTATTTAAATTTTTGGTGTTTTATTTTCGATAGAATTCTTTAGTGTTTCAGTTCTAATTAAGTCGGACAACTTAGTGAACCATCGCAGTCAGAATTTTTGTAGGAAAAAGGAAAACAAGGTGACTAGGAACTGGATCAAGGATTCATAGGCAGAGGATAATGGGAAACTCCTGTCTTATCATTCCTTCCTCAAACTTCACTTCTAAAAAAAATTTTCTCCATACACAAAAAAAAACAAACACCTAACATTGCTAGGACATAATACAGACCACCGTATCCATGTATCTAAGTAGTAAGTAGACACTTGTTAATCAAAATCGTTCTACGTACGATAGGGACCCAAGATAATCGGGCCACTCGTAAAGGGGTTATAATGCGATAGACAATGTAACCACATATCCATTAATGTTAGAAGATATACGAAATGTATGTATTTTCTTAAACTGCACATTAAAAAACAAAATAAACTTGTTCTATAGGAATATATGTTATCTAAGTAGAATGAACATGGCAAAAAATTGTTGTAAAACATATAAACAACAACAACAACACAAAAAAAGACTATAGTTAAATATTTTTTCTGTTTTCTTTTTGTGTACAAGAAACTTGATACTAATATGTTATACATAACATCATGGCAGTGTATAGCATGTATTTGTTTTTGTAAAATTGCAATAACAAAAACTGTATACATATTTCTCTTATTGCATAAAGAAAAAATCTGTATGAAATAAGTTGTATAGTATATAGCAGATCTGATATTACGTATTTTTTAAAAACAACAACAAAATACCTGTAATTATAGGTCCACTATTGTATAAAAAAAAATGCGTATGAAATAAGTTGTATAGTATATAGCAGATCTGATATTACGTATTTTTAAAAAACAAAAACAAAATACACGTAATCAGGGCCACTTTCGTTTAAAAAAATGTGTATGCAATAAGTTGTATACTATACTATATAGCAGATCTGAGATGATATAATAGGCATACATCTCAACTAAAATAAAAAAATGTCTGCTAGTATAGTATCTGTTTAAATGATCGTGCTTATAAACAAAAGTTGTGTATACAAAAACTTGTTATCAAAAAAAAAATATCAAACGTGTTGTTTATATTTAAAGTTTATTAACATTACAATTATTGTATAAATCTTAAGCAATAAAAAAAATTGTTTTCGTCATGTTA
Organism: Empis stercorea; assembly: GCA_949752835.1. NCBI lineage: Eukaryota > Metazoa > Arthropoda > Insecta > Diptera > Empididae > Empis > Empis stercorea. Next base: position 32,878,505 of record OX457087.1, on the reverse strand, counting down.
ATAAATTGCTTTTGTTAAGAATAATTTTTTAATATCAAGGTTATCAATATTATTATTAAAGACACATGCAAAAAAATGTATGAAGCATATATTTGAACTTACTTTATTTCAAGATCAAATTTTTCAAAGTTTATCAATATTATTTTTCTATATGAGAATTTTATAAAAACCCTTACATACATATATTAAAATATTTTAATATAAGTAAAAAAAAGTTAGCGTAACTTAACCTTTAGGAATTTTTCAATTCTATAAAATTTGCGCGTGCATATAAAAAATATTTTTACTTTGCTATATAAAATTATATATACCCCTATATTTAAATTCTTATGATATACAGTCAAACTCTTATAAATCGAACACACATTTCTCTTAGACAAATATATGAAAAAGATCGTTTACTAACATGTATGACGGAGATACATATTGGAAAAAATCCATATGATAAAATTTGATTAATTATAGATTTCTCAAAATCAAATTCATCTTATAGGAGTTTTACTGTATATAAATATATATTTTTGCAAAGGTAAGTATAAATTTATTAATTAAAAATTTAATTAAATTAAATTGAATAATTATCAAAACGTGTGAAAAATATATTGCTAAAGACAGCATTTATAGGGTATATATTCAAGTTTTGATTTCAATTAAAATCAATTCAAATTAAAAGTTCTAATAAAGTACTTTAAAATTTTAATATTTAAAAATGTTTTTTACGAGAAATTTTAGTGTTTGCTTATATCTTTGGTACTCCTTTACAGGAGGTCAAGATATAAAGCATATTAATTTAAATTTTTTCGAACACAACAACCAGGGGGTTGTCAATTTCAATCATAATATATGGGCTAATCTGAAAATAGCCCATATGGACGACCAGAAAAGCTCAAGTGAGGAAGATCAACTTATACCAGTGTCAGAAAAGCCGAAAATAAGATCAAGACCATCAAGACGTCGGACCCCAACAACAACAACAGAAGATGATAGATATATTCCTGAAGACAGATCAACGGAAAGGACAACAACTCAAAACATATATATGACGAGAAATACAATAGCCCCAAAGATGACGACGACAACAACAACAACAACCCAGGCTCCAAAAATAAACCAGTTAGAATATTTTGAGGATGAATCGAGGTCTTCAGAAGAAAATATAAAAACGTCGTTTATAGAGTAAGTTAATTTTATAAATTAATTTTTATTATTTTTATTATTTTTATTACAGCAAAAATTGCTCTTGTTGCAGGAAAGGATCTGGAGACTACGATCACGAACATTACGCCAGAGTAAGATCAGGGAAATATCAGCGTTTAAGAAAAAATTAAAAATATAAAAAATATTTTGTTATATAGAATGTAAACATTTATTTTTGTCTAAATAAAAATTGCCATTGTATAGTACAAAAATTTTTAATTCTTTGTTTTTATTTATAATTTTGATTTCTACATAGAATTTATTGGTTATTATGAGGTTTTCGTTATGATGTTTACTTTGGCGTTTTACTTTCAAACTTTGTGAAGATTTTTTAACATAGGATGTATTGATTCTAATGTGCTTTTGGTTTGATGTTTTCATATGTCTCTTTCAAGAGGTCTTCTATATATATATATATATTGTATATTAAATAAATATGTTAAAAATATAAAAAATATAAATAAAAACGCAAATTTGTAGAAAAAATAATTGTCTTTATTCGTTTTAATTTTACAGAGATTTTAATTTTTTTTCTTTTTTTTTCTGGAAGGTTCCGCCGCTGTGTCATCTTCTGATTCCGATGAAGCCTCGCAGGACAAATCTTTTTTTATTTTGAAATCGAATACAGGGGTGTTGTATTCGTTGTCCTCTCTTCTTAATAAAACCATTACTAAATTTTTAGGGACATCGGTGTCCTTAAAACCCTTAAGTACTTTGCAAATACGGTCTGGGAAAAAGAATTGGTAACAGTCTAAATCTGCTACCAGCTTTTTACCGTATTTGGTCTTAATGGTTTTAACAGATAAAATCGGATACTCTTTTCCGACTATTAAATCTGCATTTCTAATGAGAGGTTTAAATTGTGTCGGGCCTGACACAGATTTTAATGCTTGCAAAAAATCCTAGAAAATAAAAATTATATTAGATATTTTATATTATATATTATATATTAAATAATTTTTATTATTTTAGCAAAAATAACATGTTACCATTACAAATTGGTAAATATTTCTGATAAAACTTCAGAAAAGTTCCACTCTTTTATACCCTAAAAAAGGGGTTTTTAATAAAAAAAATAATTAATTATATTTAATAACATGAAAACCAATTAACTCAGATAAAAATATTTGTTCTTATTTTGCTAACGTCTAACAAATTTATTATTTTAAATTATTATTCTAGGAATTCTTTAATAGAAAAATCTTATTAATGATACTCCTAAAGACATATCTTGTTTAAGATGTTCCTATATAAAAAATACATTATAAGTGCAGAATAAGACTATATTTATATTCAAAGAAAAAATGTATCAAAAAACAATAATAAATAACTTAAAATAATGATTGCGGTCTTTAAAAAAGATTATTTTTAAAATTCGCTTGGATGCAATTTAACTTTACAGAACGCCTTTTATTATTAGAACATATTAAATCTTGTTCATATTTTTAATTAAAAAATTCCTATTTAATAATATATTTTCTTTGATTATAAAGTTTGCTATTATTTATTTAGAAAAAACATTGCAAAACTCCTTTAGATATATAGTCTACTTAAAAGAATAAGTCTATGTTTATATTCAAAGAAAAATGTATCAAAAAAAAGAATAATAAATAACTTAAAATAATGATTTTCGGTTTTAAAAAAGATTATTTTAAATATTGCTTAGATACAATTTAACTTTTCAAAACGTCTTTTTATTATAAGAACATGTTAAATCTTGTTCATATTTTAATTAAAAAATTCCTATTTAATAATATATTTTCATTGGTTATAAAGTTTGCTATTATTTATTATAGATATACTATACTTAGAATTTTATATTTATATATATAAAATATTTTATTTTATATATATAAATATAATATTTTATATTTTATATTTTAGAAAGTATCTATGTTAGAAACATGAACAAGAATTAGTTGTATGAAAACATCTTTTTATAAGTCAAAATAAGTATAAGAGGATCCTTTTTAAAGAAACTTATTTCAAACGTTGTTTAAGAGTGTAAACGACGCTGTTTTAAAAGTTTTACCAAAGTGTAAAAATAGTTTTAAAAAGTGTAAATATAAATATAATAAATATAAAGCGTAAAATTATAAAAACATCAACATAATTATGGATCAAGTAAGTTAAATTTATTTAAAATGAGCAATAATTTGTTAATTACATTAGAAAGATCAATATAGGTAATTTTTGTGTTTTTTTCTTTCAGAATAATGCTTTACTTTTAACACAATTCGCACAACAACTTGCTACAATGATAATGAATTTTACACAGAGTTTTGTAGCAAATTATCCAGAGCCAAATAGTAATACCTGTGCAGAAATACTCAACACAGACGTTCAAGGCAACGATCAACAACAACCTCAACAACAACTACTACCCAATCCATCAGAGATCCAGATAGGTCAAGGTCATGAAAACCGTCCATCAACTTCATCATCACGAGACCATGAAAACCGTCCATCAACTTCATCATCACAATCCCATACCTCTAGTAATAAAAAGTATGTAATTTTATATAAGAAATTTCAAAGTTATAGCAATAAGTTTAAAGTTAGCAGTAATAATTTAGTTTTTAAATTAAGTGACTATAATGAAGACTTTGAAACGATAGTTGACTTTTTAAAAATATTTTAGAAATCGTAAAAGCAGATTGTTCAGAAAACGATTTGCTCGGTATAACCATTTCAATTCCCTCTATAGAAAATACGCGTCCAATAGGCATATCATTTAAAAAAGTTTCTGATATAACTTCTAATATGGTAACAGATTTAATTGCTGCAGTTATTCAATCAAACGAAAATTTTCGTTCAACTAACTTGATTGAAATAACTGCTAAAATCATTAATATCCCTTCGGGTAGGGGACGTATTTGTCCTAGCTCTTTAAGCGTATCGGAAATACTTAAACGTAAAAATAGTATAATTAATATTGGAGAAAAAACTAATACACATTGCTTACCACAAGCTATTGTAATCGGTAAATATCTTGTGGATAATAATACTAAAGTTTTTAAAAGAAATAAAAAATCATTAATATTATTATCACAAGACGTACAAAAACTTGTGAGAAAAGCAAATATAGTTGTAGATAAGAATACAGGATGCAATATCGGGGATATATACAAAATCCAAAAAATTATTCCTAATTATAATATTACCGTTTATAGCGATAAAAAAAATTCCGAAAATGTTTATCGTTTCAATACAAATAATACAAAAAGTATTAATTTGTTTTATTTTGAAGAAATAAAACATTTTGTTACTTTAAAAAATGTCAAAGGATTTTTCGGTAAAAAACATCAATGTAAATATTGTAATATTTTATATAAAGACTACCATTCTTGCAAAGAACTGTGTAAATATTGTAAGATTCAGCCTCCTTGCAGTTACATTGAAAATGTATGTAAATGTGATACATGTTTTCGAACATTTCGTGGAATTCAGTGTTTTGAAAACCATAAAAAAAATGTATATGGGGAAGGCACAGTATGCTCCCAAATAAAAATTTGTGATAAATGCCTAAAATATTATGATCTTTACAAACGTAACGGTCAAACTCATTCATGCGATGAAAAAATTTGCAGCATTTGTTACAAATTAACAGACCAATCCCACCAATGTTACGTACAACCTTATAAAAAAAAAGTACCTAAAATTTTTACTATAATATTTTATGACATTGAATGTACACAAAATAAGGAAATTGTTATAAATAGTTTTCAACATGTACCAAACCTTTGTGTTGCAAGTCAGGTTTGTCATATCTGCTATTTAGATAATGAAGATTCTGCTCAATGTAAGAATTGTAAAAAACGTATCCACGTTTTTGAAAATGATCCTAATGAAAATTGTATAGAAAAATTTATTTCATATATACTAAAGCTTAACGCAAATTCAACAAAAAAAATTTGTTGTATAGCCCATAACTTTAAAAGTTATGACAGTCAGTTTGTCGTTACTGAATTGTTGAAAAGGAACAAGCCAATTGTCCCTATCATAGGGGGTCTAAAAATTTTAAAAATAACTTATAATAGTTATATCAGTTTTATAGATTCATTAAATTTTCTACCAATTGCATTGGCAAAATTTCCAAAAACTTGGCCTAAAAGATGTTGAAAAGGGCGATTATCCCCATTTTTTTAATACGTCTGAAAACTATGATTATATAGGGGAAATTCCTGATATAAATATGTTTTCAACGGAAAATTTAAGTAGCGAAAAATTAGAGCATTTAAAAAAATGGTGGAGCGAATTAAAAAATTCTGGTTACGTTTTCAATAACCGTCAGGAATTAATAAAATATTGTAAAATGGACGTGAAATTACTTCAACAAGGCTGTCTTAAATTTATGTCTGATTTTGTATCTCTTCTCGATGTAAATCCCTTTTTAGAAAGTTTTACTATTGCTCAAGCTGTAATGCTTGTATATAGAAAACAATTTTTACAAAAAAATACATTAGGGGTCATCCCTACTAATAACTTTAATTCTCATAAAATGCAATCGTTTATTGGTAAAAAATGGCTAGAATACGAGAACGAAAAAGTAAACGGAAATATAGAATATGAAGTCACATTGAAAAATTGTGGCTTTAAAGTTGATGGGTACAATAAAAATACCAACACTGTTTATGAATTTTTAGGGTGTTTTTATCATGGTTGTCCGTCTTGCTTTCAAATAAGAAATATTTCAAAACATGGAATTTCTCTTGAAGACAAATATGATAATATTATATTAAGACTTGAGTTTTTAAAGGAAAAAAAATATAATGTTATACACATATGGGAATGTACTTTTAAAATATTTTTATCAAAAAATCCTACTATAGATAATAAATTAAATAATAAACCTCTTATTTTATTCAATTCTTTACAACCACGTGATGCTATATTCGGAGGGCGTACAGAAGTATTTAAACTGTACCATAAAGTAAAAACGGGTGAAAAAATTCGCTATTTAGATTTCACCTCCTTGTATCCTTTTGTCAATAAAAACTGTAAATATCCTATAGGTTTCCCCAAAATTTATAATACAGAAGAATGCAAAAATATTACAGATATTAACAAAATTGAAGGTATTATAAAATGTCGTATTTTACCTCCTCAAGATTTGTTTATACCTGTTTTACCCTGTAAAATAAATAACAAACTATTATTTGCACTTTGTCGGACGTGTGCGGAAAATGAGCTTATATTAAAAAAATGTTACCATAATGACACAGACAGAAGTTTTGCGGGGACATGGGCTGCAATTGAAATTCATTTAGCTTTAAGTAAAAATTATAAAATATTAGAATTACATGAGGTATGGTCATATGAAACAAGTATATATGATCCAATTTCAAAAACTGGGGGTTTGTTTTCTGATTATATGAACACGTTCATAAAAATGAAGCAAGAAGCAAGTGGTTATCCCCACGAATGTAATACAGAAGAAAAAAAACGTCTGTATGTACAACAATATTTTGAAAAAGAAGGTGTTCTATTAGAACAAAATAATATAGAGTCGAAACCATCGTATCGTAATATAGCTAAAATTTGTCTAAACTCTTTATAGGGCAAATTTATACAAAGGAACTTAATGAATAACACTAGTGTAGTTTCTTCAGTCGATGAATTCAATAAATTGGTTCATTCACCTGGTGTGGAAATAACCGATTTATATATGGCTGGTAAAGAACACATATGGGTTTCATGGAAGTATGTAGATTCAGACCTAGCTGAACCCTTAAAACATGTTTCATTAACCGTGGGTATTTATACAACAGCCCACGCCCGTATAAAACTTTATGAAGAACTCTATAAATTTGGAAAAAAAAAATTATATTGCGATACCGACTCAGTTATATTTGTTGAAGATGAAAATTCTCCTTACAAACCTGTTACAGGCAACTTTTTAGGAGAATTTACAAACGAGTTGGAAGAATATGGCCCTGAAACATATATCGAAGAATTTGTATCTACAGGACCTAAATGTTATTCCTATAAATATTACAACCCTTCAACAAATAAAAGAGGAGAAATTGCTAAATGTAAAGGTATAACATGCAATGTATCGAATAAAAAAATATTAAACTTTGAAAATCTGAAAAAACTTGTTATAGATCCCTTCAGTAATGGCTTTTATAATATACATACAGAGAAGAAAATAAAAAGAAAAAAACCGTTTACTGTGGTAACGGAAAGCGAAATAAAAAAATTCGGCTTCACTTTTACAAAACGTGTTTGTAAAGGATTTTGAAACGATCCCCTATGGCTTTATTAGTAAATAAAAATATAAGAAAAAAAGTAATATGTAATATGTATTAAGCAACATTTAAAGAAAATAAATTCATAAAGAATAAGAAAAATTTTTATGTATATTTTATGTATTAAGTAATATGTTAAGATTTATAAGTATATATTGTATTAAAATAATATTTAAAGATTTTAATTTAATTTTTTTGTGTATTAAGAAATATTTTAAGGTATTAATTTTTGTATATATATTGTATTAATTAATATTTTAAGGTTTTAATTTATATATTTTGTATAATTTTTAAATTGATAGAAAGAATAAAAAATAATCTATATAAACCCTAGTAATGGCTTATTATTTTCATTAGTTTGTTACAATTGGTCTATTTCAGATAAACAATAATAATGGAATTGTTTTTAGATATTCAATTTGTGTTAGGAAATGGGAATCAACTTTTTGCAAAAGAATTGGCAATACTTCAACAAGGTTCACTAGTTCCAATAGTTTATTTTTTCAAACCCCCTTATCCTGAAGAAGAACTCAAAAATAATATCAAACGTCAAAACGTGTTTAATTCGAAAAATATCAATAGTTTTCAATGGAATAATGGAACAATGCCTTACAACGACATCTCCGGCATTTTACAAATTTATTCGGATCATAAAATATATGTAAAAGGCACCCAAAAGAAAACATTTTTAGAACAATATTTACAAGCATCAACGATGATTATAGAGCTGGAAAATGAGATACCCAAACTGAGTTCTTTACGAAATTATAACAGTTATTGTGAAATACATGCCGATAAGAATAAAATTTATAAATGTTCTGTTCAAAATTGTATCAATATGTATATGCTAAGAAATAAAAAAATTGATTTTTAAGAAAAAATATTTTATTTTATTAATTTAATACCAAAAAAAAAGTTTTTTACATTTCAATCTTAATACTATTTATTACATTTTCAAATAATTTTTTTCGAACAATATAGGGGTATTTCATAAAATAATCTGGCATAGTTGCAGTGAACATGAGATAATTGCATAGGTATATAATAGTGTTTAAAAGTCAATTTAAACACATTGTTTTCTTTACATTTTTCCAAATACTTCCAGTTCCTTGGTTCAGTAGAAATATTCTCGTACGTTGACAACCGCATTGTTGTTGTAACACATGACCACATTTAGGAATTCAATTATATCCAAAAATTGTCCATGTTCATACTTTGACATTTCGAAAACTTTTTTGTTGTCATCATCAAATGAAAAGTTTACTTTTGTAATTGGAGCATCATAGGCTTCTAAGATATCCTCCAATATCTGAGCTTCATTACTTAAGCGTTTTTCTTCTATTTCTTTAAAATTAAAGAAAAATTTCGCCCATTCTGTATAAGACATATACAAAGGTTCTTCTTTAAAACGATGGAAAATTATTTCCGCTTCCAAAGTTTCAATACTATAACCAATATTAATTTTACATGTTTGAGCCTCATCCAAGAAGTATGTGTAGGCTAACAACAAATTTCGGGGTATTAAGTTTTTGCTGCACTTCTTCTTTTTAACTTCTGATTTATTTTTCCCAGATGAATTGCGTTTTTTAGTTTCTTTGAGGGTAATCATTTTTAAAAGAATGTTAGAAATAAACTGAAATGTTTATAGCAACGTCTCCCTCATTTATACGCGAAAGGATTCACATTTTTGAATTTTTTTGTGTTTAGAATTTGTAAAACCTGTTTTGTGTGTAAAAGCATGTTTGAACATGTTCAAAATTAGATTATCGTTTCTATCAAAACGATTGTTGTGAAACTCTTGTAAAAAGGCTTGCATACTTTTTCCAATACAACGATACCACAAATAAACGCAACAATAATGCCCACACACATTAGAAAATATACCTTGTAATTGACGTCCATTAGCAATATAACAATTTGAGTTACGAATTAAAAAGTCAACAAACTCTTTTTGACGAGGTCGTCGCCCGTACGAATCAAAAAATTCTATACAGCCCACTAACGGACAATATATAGCAATCCAGTGAGTTCCAGGTTTAGTTGAAGGATCTGTATTGACAACAATTATTGCAGGTTTTTTAATAATTTTGGGTATTTTATTTAAGGGAAAAACTCCTTTAAATCGTTTTCTGGTATAATTGTTGCATTTTAATATATTTATTATTTGTTTTGTATCCATATTATTCCAAAGTGGCGAAATCAAAAATTTTTGTCTCTCCTTCAACGAAATGTTGTAAAAACTCTTTTTTTATTTTACCATTAAGAAGTATGATGTCGATTTTCTTTAACGTTTGATGAAGCTCTTTAGTAATTTGTTCGTTTAATAAATTTCCAAATGAAAAGTTGGTATTTTTATCAATATCATTTAATTCGTCTATTGTCGGATATTTATATTTAAATTCTTTATTGAAGATTTTACAAGACTCTTTTATGCCTGTAATACTAATGGATTTCACAAAAATAGTATTCTTATTATCAGAGCAAAAGCTCATATCTACTAATGCATAATTTTTATAAACCATTGTTGTTTACTTAACTGTCTATTTTAAAATGTGTAAAATAAGATATGGTAACCTATTTATAGGTTTGTATATACGTTTCGATTTTTATCGATTTGTAAGCTACCATCAAATTCTCCATAAACAATACATGTTACTGTCGTATTTAAAGATCTTGAAAACTTGGCTTCAATTCTAACAGTTCCTTGGTTCAATAAACTTTGACACGAATTATTTCCTGATAAATCTGGAGTTAAATCGAATGCAAGAATGTAAAAACCTTTGCTGAACATTGATTTTGTGATTTGATGGCCTCTGTCCGAATGATGAATTCCAGTTCCATTAAAAAGAGTATAATATGCATGTGTATCAAAACGATGTTTGTCAGCAAAACTAGTTTCAATGGGTAAATTCGGTATTTGAACGCCATTAACATATAGCATAAATTGAGTCATTTCAAAATGTTTAAAATAAAACGGATTTTTTGAACGCTTCCCAGTAAAAGCATCATTATCTGTCATACAAAATAGTATAGTATTTGGGAGTTGTCCTATGAAAACATTGTCAAGCGATATATTAGTACTACTTGATGGTACTGTGAATGATTTTATTTCAACACGTTTGTAATTGTATTTCGCATTCGCCTTTTCTAAAACAGCATTATGTGCAAGTAAAATACTAGGATTTACTGTGACATGTCTCATAAATAATGTAGCTTCAATTATTTTCATTTGACTTTCATCATTATCGTCAGCGAAAAAGTAAAAATCTGGTTTTTCCAAAGTTAGCAAAACTCTGACATCCACACCATTTATTAATAATGTGGGTTGATTAAACATATCAACATGAAGTGTACCCATCAATTCAACAACACCACTATTATTATATTGTTTTTTACGTTCTGAGGCACCAGTATTTCCAGATTTTCCTACATCATGTTTATCTAACAACCAACCAGCACATTCTAAATGGGTATTGGCAGCATCATTTCCATAGTTAAGTAAAGACTAGATGTAAACTCTATAATTATAATTGTTGTCAGATGAAGTAATATTTTTACCATTCAACTGAACATTGCATTGTTTAATCATAGAATGTAATAAATTGTTAACAATTGCCGGCTGGGCTATTAATTTAGGAGGTGTAGAAGTATCTTTATCATCATTCCACACTGATCCATCTTTCTTTAATATTTGTATTTTTAATTTTAAATATGTTGATAACAAATCTCTATATGTATTGCCATGACCCAAAGAAACAAATTCTATAGTTGAAGAATTATCTAAAGAAGCAATTGGGTTATAAGCAACTTCTTCTGATTTTAAGATACTTGATTGAATAGGTGGTGAACTAAATATATCTAACTCTGATTTCATACACTCCAACATCTTTAATCAAAAATGTCTAATACACGTTTTCTGTTTTTACTACTTTTTTTAACTTTACGTCTCTTCAATTTCAAACGTAAATGACGCGGTTTTGTAGAATTCTTTCTTTTTATAGCTCTCCTTTTTCCAGAACCATACATGGAATGCATTTTATTTACAGCTTCGCGTCTCAAATTTTTCAGGGCTTCTGTACCCCTATCTTTTAATACTTCTGTGGGATTTGCTCCTGAAGCAATATCTGATAAAACACCAATTCCACTTGAAACTGCTTGTTTTTGTAAAAAATTTAGACCTGATGATAATATAGGTTTTATATAGCGGAATAACCCTCCGAAAACGTCTCCTAAACCTCGGCCTCTCTGATAATTTACAGCCGAATGAAACAGGGGTCCTCTTTCTTCAATATTACACCCTGTTTGAGATAAATAGTATTTAATATAATGACGGTTCATTGATTAATAATTAGAGTGTAACGATTTCTCTTTATTTATATTAATTTTTTATAAAATGTAATAATATTTTTGTTGGTATTACACTCCTGCTAAAATTTATATCAAATCCAAATTTATCAGCTAGTTTTATGGATATGTTATCAAAAACTTTTTTTTCGACATTATGATATTGTACGCTTTTATATTTGATTATTGTTGATTCAAAAGAGTTTTTTGTTTCAATAATATTAAGAACTCGTACCTTTGAATCACCCACAAAACATGGTTCTATTATATCAGGGTACATAAACAACATTGCTGCTTTTGATATTGAAGTAAAATCGTTTAAAAATACTTCAAAAGCTTTGATAATTTTTGTTTTATGTGATCTAATATTTTTAACTTGGGAAAAAATAGTTTTCATAAAGCTTTTGACTGAATATGATCTGTGAATAGGAATCTTATATATGGCTGGTAAAGAACACATATGGGTTTCATGGAAGTATGTAGATTCAGACCTAGCTGAACCCTTAAAACATGTTTCATTAACCGTGGGTATTTATACAACAGCCCACGCCCGTATAAAACTTTATGAAGAACTCTATAAATTTGGAAAAAAAATATTATATTGCGATACCGACTCAGTTATATTTTTGTTGAAGATGAAAATTCTCCTTACAAACCTGTTACAGGCAACTTTTTAGGAGAATTTACAAACGAGTTGGAAGAATATGGCCCTGAAACATATATCGAAGAATTTGTATCTACAGGACCTAAATGTTATTCCTATAAATATTACAACCCTTCAACAAATAAAAGAGGAGAAATTGCTAAATGTAAAGGTATAACATGCAATGTATCGAATAAAAAAATATTAAACTTTGAAAATCTGAAAAAACTTGTTATAGATCCCTTCAGTAATGGCTTTTATAATATACATACAGAGAAGAAAATAAAAAGAAAAAACCGTTTACTGTGGTAACGGAAAGCGAAATAAAAAAATTCGGCTTCACTTTTACAAAACGTGTTTGTACTGTAAAGGATTTTGAAACGATCCCCTATGGCTTTATTAGTAAATAAAAATATAAGAAAAAAAGTAATATGTAATATGTATTAAGCAACATTTAAAGAAAATAAATTCATAAAGAATAAGAAAAATTTTTATGTATATTTTATGTATTAAGTAATATGTTAAGATTTATAAGTATATATTGTATTAAAATAATATTTAAAGATTTTAATTTAATTTTTTTGTGTATTAAGAAATATTTTAAGGTATTAATTTTTGTATATATATTGTATTAATTAATATTTTAAGGTTTTAATTTATATATTTTGTATAATTTTTAAATTGATAGAAAGAATAAAAAATAATCTATATAAACCCTAGTAATGGCTTATTATTTTCATTAGTTTGTTACAATTGGTCTATTTCAGATAAACAATAATAATGGAATTGTTTTTAGATATTCAATTTGTGTTAGGAAATGGGAATCAACTTTTTGCAAAAGAATTGGCAATACTTCCACAAGGTTCACTAGTTCCAATAGTTTATTTTTTCAAACCCCCTTATCCTGAAGAAGAACTCAAAAATAATATCAAACGTCAAAACGTGTTTAATTCGAAAAATATCAATAGTTTTCAATGGAATAATGGAACAATTCCTTACAACGACATCTCCGGCATTTTACAAATTTATTCGGATCATAAAATATATGTAAAAGGCACCCAAAAGAAAACATTTTTAGAACAATATTTACAAGCATCAACGATGATTATAGAGCTGGAAAATGAGATACCCAAACTGAGTTCTTTACGAAATTATAACAGTTATTGTGAAATACATGCCGATAAGAATAAAATTTATAAATGTTCTGTTCAAAATTTTATCAATATGTATATGTATATGCTAAGAAATAAAAAAATTGATTTTTAAGAAAAAATATTTTATTTTATTAATTTAATACCAAAAAAAAAAGTTTTTTACATTTCAATCTTAATACTATTTATTACATTTTCAAATAATTTTTTTCGAACAATATAGGGGTATTTCATAAAATAATCTGGCATAGTTGCAGTGAACATGAGATAATTGCATAGGTATATAATAGTGTTTAAAAGTCAATTTAAACACATTGTTTTCTTTACATTTTTCCAAATACTTGTAGAAATATTCTGGTACGTTCACAACCGCATTGTTGTTGTAACACATGACCACATTTAGGAATTCAATTATATCCAAAAATTGTCCATGTTCATACTTTGACATTTCGAAAACTTTTTTGTTGTCATCATCAAATGAAAAGTTTACTTTTGTAATTGGAGCATCATAGGCTTCTAAGATATCCTCCAATATCTGAGCTTCATTACTTAAGCGTTTTTCTTCTATTTCTTTAAAATTAAAGAAAAATTTCACCCATTCTGTATCAGACATATACAAAGGTTCTTCTTTAAAACGATGGAAAATTATTTCCGCTTCCAAAGTTTCAATACTATAACCAATATTAATTTTACATGTTTGAGCCTCATCCAAGAAGTATGTGTAGGCTAACAACAAATTTCGGGGTATTAAGTTTTTGCTGCACTTCTTCTTTTTAACTTCTGATTTATTTTTCCCAGATGAATTGCGTTTTTTAGTTTCTTTGAGGGTAATCATTTTTAAAAGAATGTTAGAAATAAACTGAAATGTTTATAGCAACGTCTCCCTCATTTATACGCGAAAGGATTCACATTTTTGAATTTTTTTGTGTTTAGAATTTGTAAAACCTGTTTTGTGTGTAAAAGCATGTTTGAACATGTTCAAAATTAGATTATCGTTTCTATCAAAACGATTGTTGTGAAACTCTTGTAAAAAGGCTTGCATACTTTTTCCAATACAACGATACCACAAATAAACGCAACAATAATGCCCACACACATTAGAAAATATACCTTGTAATTGACGTCCATTAGCAATATAACAATTTGAGTTACGAATTAAAAAGTCAACAAACTCTTTTTGACGAGGTCGTCGCCCGTACGAATCAAAAAATTCTATACAGCCCACTAACGGACAATATATAGCAATCCAGTGAGTTCCAGGTTTAGTTGAAGGATCTGTATTGACAACAATTATTGCAGGTTTTTTAATAATTTTGGGTATTTTATTTAAGGGAAAAACTCCTTTAAATCGTTTTCTGGTATAATTGTTGCATTTTAATATATTTATTATTTGTTTTGTATCCATATTATTCCAAAGTGGCGAAATCAAAAATTTTTGTCTCTCCTTCAACGAAATGTTGTAAAAACTCTTTTTTTATTTTACCATTAAGAAGTATGATGTCGATTTTCTTTAACGTTTGATGAAGCTCTTTAGTAATTTGTTCGTTTAATAAATTTCCAAATGAAAAGTTGGTATTTTTATCAATATCATTTAATTCGTCTATTGTCGGATATTTATATTTAAATTCTTTATTGAAGATTTTACAAGACTCTTTTATGCCTGTAATACTAATGGATTTCACAAAAATAGTATTCTTATTATCAGAGCAAAAGCTCATATCTACTAATGCATAATTTTTATAAACCATTGTTGTTTACTTAACTGTCTATTTTAAAATGTGTAAAATAAGATATGGTAACCTATTTATAGGTTTGTATATACGTTTCGATTTTTATCGATTTGTAAGCTACCATCAAATTCTCCATAAACAATACATGTTACTGTCGTATTTAAAGATCTTGAAAACTTGGCTTCAATTCTAACAGTTCCTTGGTTCAATAAACTTTGACACGAATTATTTCCTGATAAATCTGGAGTTAAATCGAATGCAAGAATGTAAAAACCTTTGCTGAACATTGATTTTGTGATTTGATGGCCTCTGTCCGAATGATGAATTCCAGTTCCATTAAAAAGAGTATAATATGCACGTGTATCAAAACGATGTTTGTCAGCAAAACTAGTTTCAATGGGTAAATTCGGTATTTGAACGCCATTAACATATAGCATAAATTGAGTCATTTCAAAATGTTTAAAATAAAACGGATTTTTTGAACGCTTCCCAGTAAAAGCATCATTATCTGTCATACAAAATAGTATAGTATTTGGGAGTTGTCCTATGAAAACATTGTCAAGCGATATATTAGTACTACTTGATGGTACTGTGAATGATTTTATTTCAACACGTTTGTAATTGTATTTCGCATTCGCCTTTTCTAAAACAGCATTATGTGCAAGTAAAATACTAGGATTTACTGTGACATGTCTCATAAATAATGTAGCTTCAATTATTTTCATTTGACTTTCATCATTATCGTCAGCGAAAAAGTAAAAATCTGGTTTTTCCAAAGTTAGCAAAACTCTGACATCCACACCATTTATTAATAATGTGGGTTGATTAAACATATCAACATGAAGTGTACCCATCAATTCAACAACACCACTATTATTATATTGTTTTTTACGTTCTGAGGCACCAGTATTTCCAGATTTTCCTACATCATGTTTATCTAACAACCAACCAGCACATTCTAAATGGGTATTGGCAGCATCATTTCCATAGTTAAGTAAAGACTCGATGTAAACTCTATAATTATAATTGTTGTCAGATGAAGTAATATTTTTACCATTCAACTGAACATTGCATTGTTTAATCATAGAATGTAATAAATTGTTAACAATTGCCGGCTGGGCTATTAATTTAGGAGGTGTAGAAGTATCTTTATCATCATTCCACACTGATCCATCTTTCTTTAATATTTGTATTTTTAATTTTAAATATGTTGATAACAAATCTCTATATGTATCGCCATGACCCAAAGAAACAAATTCTATAGTTGAAGAATTATCTAAAGAAGCAATTGGGTTATAAGCAACTTCTTCTGATTTTAAGATACTTGATTGAATAGGTGGTGAACTAAATATATCTAACTCTGATTTCATACACTCCAACATCTTTAATCAAAAATGTCTAATACACGTTTTCTGTTTTTACTACTTTTTTTAACTTTACGTCTCTTCAATTTCAAACGTAAATGACGCGGTTTTGTAGAATTCTTTCTTTTTATAGCTCTCCTTTTTCCAGAACCATACATGGAATGCATTTTATTTACAGCTTCGCGTCTCAAATTTTTCAGGGCTTCTGTACCCCTATCTTTTAATACTTCTGTGGGATTTGCTCCTGAAGCAATATCTGATAAAACACCAATTCCACTTGAAACTGCTTGTTTTTGTAAAATATTTAGACCTGATGATAATATAGGTTTTATATAGCGGAATAACCCTCCGAAAACGTCTCCTAAACCTCGGCCTCTCTGATAATTTACAGCCGAATGAAACAGGGGTCCTATTTCTTCAATATTACACCCTGTTTGAGATAAATAGTATTTAATATAATGACGGTTCATTGATTAATAATTAGAGTGTAACGATTTCTCTTTATTTATATTAATTTTTTATAAAATGTAATAATATTTTTGTTGGTATTACACTCCTGCTAAAATTTATATCAAATCCAAATTTATCAGCTAGTTTTATGGATATGTTATCAAAAACTTTTTTTTCGACATTATGATATTGTACGCTTTTATATTTGATTATTGTTGATTCAAAAGAGTTTTTTGTTTCAATAATATTAAGAACTCGTACCTTTGAATCACCCACAAAACATGGTTCTATTATATCAGTGTACATAAACAACATTGCTGCTTTTGATATTGAAGTAAAATCGTTTAAAAATACTTCAAAAGCTTTGATAATTTTTGTTTTATGTGATCTAATATTTTTAACTTGGGAAAAAATAGTTTTCATAAAGCTTTTGACTGAATATGATCTGCTAATAGGAATCTTCACTACTATTTTAGGGCTAGTTACACACACTTCAATATATTTTGACTCTTTAATATCTAGAATTTTGTCCGCATCCTTATAATTTTCATCATCAGTGATAAAGGTGTAAATCTCCGAAATCAAGTATCGTTCACATTCTTCTTTGTTTAAGGCTGGTCCCCCAGATATATTTTCAAGAAGTATTGGTAAAATAGAAGCTTTCCAGTCACATTTTACATCATCTTTGTTATATGGAATATATGTTTTCCCTACACCTAATTTATTTTTTTCCGTACTTCCAATTATTATAAATGCACTTTCTTCATAATTTTCGTTATACCTATTCGGTATAAAATCGTTAATATATACTTCCGAAACACCTACTTTCCAATTATTATGTGTTAAGTTAATTTCAGTTGGAAATTTATTTGTAAAACGTGTCAACGAGTTATTGTTATAATAATTATTAGAAGCATCACTCAAGAAAGTAATGAAAAAATTATCGCTTTGATTCATTTTTTTTATTTATAAGTTGTCCACTGTGAAAGATTTAATGGAGTTGTCGTTTTAGGTTTTAACTTATCTTTTTCTGATTTGGCTTGTAAATTATCCTTTTCTGATTTTAATATTTTTTTACGAACTGGGAATCTCAATAAAGTAGAAGAACGTAATTGACGATTTATACTCGTATCTTTTTTAGGTCTATCAAATATAGGCACTGAAATAATATCACCTTCATCTGTTTCAAACATACGTACATCTGCTGAACCAATAGATTTCCTTTCTTTTACACGTTTTCCTGTTGGTGTTGCTGAGAGTGCTAAATTTCGTATTTCGTCATCATTATCAAAAACTTCGTCATCCGTTTCAGAATCTGCATTATCTTTATCAGATGTTGCAATTATCTTGCCAGGTGTAAATGTATACATATCGTTTTCGAGGTTTTGGTGTTGCACATCAACATTTTCAGGTTTTTGGTGTTGCACAACAACATCTTCAGGTGTAATTAAGACCCTTTGTGTTCTTTTTGCTTTGCTAACTGGTTCCGTTTGGGTGCTCATACTTGAAAATATTTTTTTTGTAAAATTACTTGTGTTTATAGAAGGTGGGTGTTCTAATTGTTGTGGCTGGGAGTTATTATAAGCTCTTTGCTGTAATTGATGTCTTCTTTTGTTGGCAAATTTTATTAGTTTTTGTCGATATGTATACCATTTTTCATTATCTGATAATTTTTTATTTAAAAGTATTTCTTTCATACTTTTGTCAAGGTGTGAAAGCTCTGCATCATTATTGAAATTGTCTTTCAGCTTGTTATAAAGTTCTGGAGGTAAAACAATCATCCGTATTTCCGTAACAATCATCCGTATTTTGATAATAAACTTCCAAGTAAGCCTGATAGTACTGAACCTATCAACATAGGTAAAAACCCTCCTTTCTGTATAATAACTTTTCTTTTTACTTTCAAAGATTTTTTGGGACAAGCAACGCAACACTTTTTTATTTTTATTTAATTTATTATAAATCTGATTAGACACTTTGTGGTTTCCATTAAGGGTGTTTATAGCTATTTCACAAATAGTTTTAATAACTTCTGGATCACAGTTTTTAAGCAAAATTTGACGAAATTTTGGTTTAGATTTTTTTAATACATGTAAGATATGACGGTTTGTTGTCAAACATTTCATGTTTTTCCGATAACTCTGTTAATTGTTTTAATGTACAAAAACATTCAAAATAATTTGAATTAAGTATATTTGATCTGAAGCGAAATATATCGTTGATATCTTGTGTCATATCTAGAATAATATAACCATAAGGAACTGATATTACTTCATTATATACTTTTAGAAATTCCTTTGAATTTTCAGGATAAATTTGTTTTGCCAAAGGAATTATTTGTAACTTGTCTCGGGGGTTTTTAAAAAGAACCAAATATTTGCAGTTAAGTGATATATCACGACAATGTTTTCCTTGATGAAAAACATTTTGTGTAATTAAAATAACTGATAAATTTCGATGGTGTGATCCTTTTGTAAATAGTTCACATACTTTGCTGTTGTAAGCATTTAACATTAAGTCATCCAAAACAATTAGAATTGGTTCATTATTTACATTACTGATATTTTCTGGAACTTCATTATGATATTCCAAATTTCTTATACTTTTTGGTACTGCACTGAATTCAGGATTACACCATAAAATTTTTGTCGGTACAGGTTTAATAAATTGATCCATTTTTCTTATCAATTTACAAATAAATGTTGTTTTACCGCAACCCGAGGGTCCAGCAATCATCATTGTAAATGGATGATTAAGAACTATAATTTTTTTTATAAACTTTCTGAAGTTCTTGATAATAAAATCTACCTTCAACTTCTCGACCTTTCAAGTCTTTCAAAATGAATAAGGGATATGGTTCTCTATTTATAACTTTATCAACTTGAAAAATTTCTTTTGTCCATTTCTGTGTATAGCCATGTTCAAAAATTGCTTTTTTGCTAACAATGCGTACATAGTCGTCTTTAAATATATTTAAATTAATTTGGGGGTCTTTTTTATGTATATTCTTGTAAATTTCATAAATTTGCTTCACATGTTTCTGATTAACTTCTGATGGTTTCATTTTTATTGTACTGCGATACGATTTATTATAAGAATTGACAAGATTGGGTAATATATCTATATATCTTTTAGTAGAACTTTCCGTAAAATATTTAAACATCTTTTCATTTATTGTACGATTAAATCGTTCAACAACTGCGGCTTTTTGTGAAGACAAAATAGTTGGGAATCGTTGTCTGATATTATTTTGTTCCAGATAATTTTGAAAATTCGAATTCTTGAATTCTTTACCTTTATCTGATTGAACTGTTATAGGCTTTCTACCACTTTGTTCAAGGATTTTATGAAAGGCTTTAGTTATTTCTTTACCTGTTTTATTTTTTAGGGGTACTACCCAACCGTATTTTGAAAAAACATCAATCACCGATAACAAAAATGTATAATTGTCATTAACGTTTTTATACATTTTCATATCGCATAGGTCACTTTCCCATAACTGATCAATATCTTGTAATACATAGTGATTCCTGGTGAATTTTTTTTTGACAGGATAATGTAATGTATAAACATCCTCAGATTTCAGCCAATTTTTTATTTGATTTTGACTTATTTTGCTTCATATTAAATATAATATGAAGCTTTGTGGTGCAGAGCAAATTTCGAAAAATTTTTTTTCGAGATTTTGAATTTTTTCTTACGTTTTAGATGTCAGAGAATCAGAATCAGCAAAAAAAAATTTCGTGTCCGCCGTACGTCGTACGCCGTACGTCGTACGCCGTACGCAAAACAAAAATTGTCTTTTTGAATCGCTTAGAAATAGTACTAAAACACATTCAATTGAATCAAAAATTTACAGAAAGGTAAACTAAGGATGGAATTTTATGCTTATGGTATCCTTTTCCGAATAATATAGCTACAAACCCCCTTCATGGAGCGATAAAAATGCACAATTTTGTGCATGTCAAAAAACACACCTTAATATAGTCGGATCTTTACCCTGTTTCACAGTTTCATGAATAGACACCATACAAAGAACATAAGAAAAATTCAGAGCCCTGGGTCCCCGCCCCCTTATTTAATGGTAATATTATAATTGAATTTTTGAAAATTGATATGCACATAAAACCAGTACGATTTCACGTAAAACATTATAACTTTTAAAATAGGTATAACAAGTTAGTACCTTTCCACTCTATATAAAAAAAATTAATCCCCGCCTTTTTTATGTGGGTGAGGGGCTTATATATGAAACAAGTTACAACCCCTCAGCGGGGAAGTTTATTAAAGAAGTGAGAAATAGGTTTCTTCATTATACTATTATACAACTTCTACATAAAAATCAGCCTCATACCTGTACCCCCTTCATTTTACTAGTGAAAGAATTTTTATGGGACTATTAAAATTGTATTTTTAGTATTTAAAATGATCATAGCATATGAAACATTTAATATACGGCCTATTATCTTATAAGTTAGATATAATAGCTTAGTATCTTTCGAAATCATTCAAAATTTTCACCCCTTTCCCTTTTTATACGGGCGAGGGGGTATATTTATAAAACAAGATGCAACACCTCCTCGGGGAACTGGATTGAAAAAATAAGAAATAAGTTTTTTTTAAATACTATTTTAGACCTTATGCGAAAAATTTGTTTCCGTACCTGCAACACACTCTATTCTTCATCGCTTAGAAATGCAACATTTCAAAATTTATTATATAGCTTATGAAAATTTAATTTTTGGAACTTATAATGACTATAAAATAAGCCACAGTTTAGATATAAACTTGAAATTTATAAATTGGGTGCAATAGGTTCGTGGTAATCCAAATCACTCCAAATTTTAACATGCTGCTCTTTTTTGGTGGAGGATGGGGTATATTTAGAAAACAAGCTCCATGCCTTCCGCGGGGGGCTATTTAAAAAAATGAAAAAATACTTTTTTAACAATGAAATTTTACACCTTGTATAAAAAAATCAGTCCCACCCCGTCAACCCTCTTTATGTCAGTTGTATTTGAATTTCGATATTTTCAAAGTAAAATTTTTGAAATTCAAAATGGCTATAAAATGGTCCAGAGTTTATGTACGACTTTCTTACTTCTATGCCAGGTACCATAATTTCAAACCTTACGAAATCACTTAAAATTATAAACCACCATTTTATTAAAGTAGAGGAGGGGGTGTATTAATGAAATAAGAAATATACCCTATGCGGGAGACTATATCAAAAAAATTAAAAATTGGTTTCTTCATAATACTATTCTACACCTTGTACATAAAAACGAGACCTGTACCTTCAACCCTCTTCATTTTACAGGGGTGAAAATTTCGACATTTTAAAAATTAATATTATATTGGATATACAATTTCGAGTATTTATTTATTGAAACTTAGTAATAATTTCAAATTGTACAACATTGGTAGTTTTGAAAAAATTATTACTTTTAATTTTATATATATTACGTGGTTCGTGAAATTCAAATTTTTCGCAAAGGTCTTAGATTAGATATTAGCTTTGAAATATAGTTATAGCGGACCCTTATTTAAAAGATTTCCCCACCTACCTACGAAAAAAAGCTGCCAAGTTGGAAGAGTGCTTCATATACCCTTTTGATCCACCTAGGATTTAGTGAAAACGAAGATTTAAATAAAAATTATGATTTTTACAAAACTCCCAAAGTTGTACAATTTAAAATTACAATCAAGTTTTTATAAATAAGTACTCGAATGTGTATTACCATATTTATACTAAATACTCGAAATGTAATATATATATGTTTTTATTCTATAAATTTCGAACTTTTTGCCCCTGTAAAATGAAGAGGGTTGAAGGTACGTGTCTCAATTTTGTATAGAAGGTGTAGGTGTGTATTTTTGAGAAAACAATTTCTCATTTTTCCAATCCAGTCCCCCGCCGGGGTATAGCAGCCTGTTTAATAGATATACCCCCTCACCCATATGAAAAGGAAAAATATTCAATTTTCATAAACTATATAATAAATTTTAAAATGTAACATTTCTAAGTGATGTAGCTTAGAGGGGGTTGCAGGTAGGGAAATAAATTGTTGGCACAAGTTGTAAGTTAGTATTTTTAAGAAAATAATTTCTCATTTTTTAAATCCAGTCCCCCGCTGAGGTGCTGCAGCCTCTTTCATAAAATTACCCCCTCATCCATAATAAAAGGGAAAGGGGTAAAATTTTTGGCGGACACGTATGTTTTTTTGCTGATTCTGAATCCCTGACATCTAAACCGTCGAGAGAAATCAAAATCTCGAAAAAAAATTTTTCGAAATTTAGAGCGCACCACAAAGCTTCATATATTTACAATATATGAAGCAATATATATATATATATATTGTCTTATATCATAAATTCAACCATTCTATATAGATAAGAATTTGATCATTTTTACCATTCGTAAAAATTTTATATAAATAACATCATAAGTTTTATATAAGAACATAAAATATATTTACTTTTAAATTGTGAAAAACACGTATAGTTTTATAAAATATTATAACTTTTAGTTAATTCTTTGTTTTTATTAAAGCCTAGGTTGATCTAAAAGGGGATATGAAGCACTCTTCCAACTTGGCAGCTTTTTTTTATTTCTTAAGGCAGCATGGATTTTTGCTAAAGAACCATATATATTAACTCCTTCTTTGTCGTAGTACACCCTTTTAATTTTTGAATTAGTATTACTCATATTAAAATAAAAAAACGGTATAAATACGACACACTTCTTTACGATTTCTTTTGTATTAAATTAACCTTGCAATGACTTTATTAAGTGAAAACCAAGAACGTCTTAAAACATTTGAAGGTTGGCCTAAGTCTTTTATAAGCAAAGAAGATCTAGCATCAAATGGCTTTTTCTATTTAAATACGGGCGATATTGTACAGTGTTATTACTGTAACGTTCAGATATATCATTGGCAGAAACACGATAGCATATTGAACGAACATAAAAAATATTCACCTAATTGTTATATATTTACCCATCAGTATAAAAAACGGAATCTAAAAATCAAGGCATGGATGTATGTGGTTTAACAGATAGAGGATCATCGAAGATATTACACATAGTACCAAATATGCAACAAAATATAAAACGCTTTTCTCATTTCATATCATTAATTTCATCACTATGTAATATTAGTATATTAGCTCATATAATGTATAAATAAAAAAATATTATGTAACCATATTTCTTTTATTTACAAAGACGGTTTTTTTAAACGAAAGTGGCCCTGATTACGTGTATTTTGTTTTTGTTTTTTAAAAATACGTAATATCAGATCTGCTATATACTATACAACTTATTTCATACGCATTTTTTTTATACAATAGTGGACCTATAATTACAGGTATTTTGTTGTTGTTTTTAAAAATACGTAATATCAGATCTGCTATATACTATACAACTTATTTCATACAGATTTTTTCTTTATGCAATAAGAGAAATATGTATACAGTTTTTGTTATTGCAATTTTACAAAAACAAATACATGCTATACACTGCCATGATGTTATGTATAACATATTAGTATCAAGTTTCTTGTATACAAAAAGAAAACAGAAAAAATATTTGACTATGGTCTTTTTTTGTGTTGTTGTTGTTGTTTATATGTTTTACAACAATTTTTTGCCATGTTCATTCTACTTAGATAACATATATTCCTATAGAACAAGTTTATTTTGTTTTTTAATGTGGAGTTTAAGAAAATACATACATTTCGTATATCTTCTAACATTAATGGATATGTGGTTACATTGTCTATCGCATTATAACCCCTTTACGAGTGGCTCGATTATCTTGGGTCCCTATCGTACGTAGAACGATTTTGATTAACAAGTGTCACAACTTATCTAACTAACAATATTAGGTGTCAACAAATAAATACCAAAGGTCCGAAGGTGTAAATAAGGACTACCTTATTTATCAATCAACTTCGGACGTAAAAATAAAACTACAAAAGACTGCCAGGAATTACCATGAACAACCATGGTAACCAATCTAACTATCAGTCGAGGACAACACACAACAATTAATAAATATTCACAAAAAAAAAAAAAAAAAATTTCTTTTCAAAATGAAGCCGTCGGAAGGAATGTAAACCAAAAGGGGATTTAATAACGACAATATGATAATCTCACCAACTCCATCTGAACTTATCTCCAGCACAACAAGTTGTCGACGGAGTTGTTATATGTTCGGGTGACCAACGTCACACCAACCAAAAAATTTTTTTAAATTTTTCAAAAAAAAATTGGACACCAATTGTAAAACATATTAAAGTCCCAGTTTGGGCGCCAATTGTAACAATTTCAATAATTTGATATGGTAGCTGAAGATAAGTTCGGAGGAGATGAGTTCGGAAGCTGAAAGCGTTGGGCGCCAGGTCTAAGTGACCTAGCCACAATCACTATTACGAAACAAGACCAAGAACCAATTAAACAAAAAAACTAATTGTCCTTTCTTTACTTTCTCTTTACTTTTCTTTATTGGGATTTCTTCTTTGTTGCCGGCTTAGCACAGTCTGTGGGTTGTGGGTCGACCAATGATCCTACTAACTACCATATTGCCGGAAAATGTAACTCTTCAATCCAAATCACTTGTTACATAATAACAACTCGATTGGATCGAAGAGTCACAAGAGAAGGACATCCTGACTACGCTGATTCACATAACTTAGGTCCACCTAGCCAGCCATGATTTAAAAAAAAAACGAACTATCAACAAAATCCTCAGGAAAAAGAACAAAAAAAAAAATCTCGTACACACAAAAAAAAAATTCCACCCAACGATGTTTCACAAAAAAAATGCACTTAGGGTGTGTGCCAAAGGGTTTAAATTTGTAGTTTAAAATTAAATTATGACATATGAAATTAAATTATGACACTAGCGTGGTGAATATAGAAAGTCAAAATTTAACGACCTTCCAGACCTCGTTAAATTTGACACTTCAGCTTAAATTTTGATTAATATTAATATTCATATATCACATTTTTTATTGACGAGCCCTATCTCATATGTATTGAAACATTCCAATATTTTATAATTTTTTTTAATGTTTTGTACTAGAATTATTAATAAAAAGAAATTTGCTTTTTTCCCAAGAAGTTAAAGAAATATTAATAATAATAAAAATAATTAAAAAAAAAGTTATATGAATTATAAAGTATTGTAATGGATCAATACATATGAGATAGGGCTCGTATATATTTATATTTTTATTTTTAAAAAAATTTAAATTTTTTTTGAAAAATATTTAAAAAATTAGAGAGCAAAAACTAAAAAAATTTTCATCCATTTTTTTTAAATTAATCCAATTGGCACAGCAATTTTGATAGTAAATATTAAAAAAACTCACCAGCAAAAAAAAATTAATTTTTTGTGTCAAAATTTAAAATTTAAACTCTTTGGCAAACACCCTAAATAAATAAATAAATGGCTGTACTTCCGAATAACGGGCCCGAGCTTTTAAGATGGCGTCATTACATAACGGTACTTTATGAGATCAGGACTCCGAATAATGATGTCATTTTACCCGCAAACGCCATCTAGTGGCCGAAAAATACATTACAAATTTTTAAAAAAAATTCATATTTTTGCAATTTTCTCCTTAACGGTAAATTGTAGGATTTTAGTAGATTCCGGATTCATAATTCATATGCCAACTCACCGGATCGATCTAAAAAACACTAATAATACTAAAAAACACTAATAATTAATTATCTAAAATAATAATTAATTAGCGAAAAATTTTCTAATAAATAACAAAACTATTGTAAAACTAACCACAAACTACCATAACTAACCACAAACTACCAACTAACCACAAACTAGCATAAATAAAAAAAAAAAATAATGTAAACCCGACTTCACAAAAAAAAAATTTTTAATAAATAACAATCAGTGTATAATATGAACGAACTATTGTAAATATAAATAACAAAAATTGTAAATTTGACTACCACAAAATTTGTAAATATAAATAACAAAAACATCTGTAAATATAAATAACACTGATTGTAAATTTTTACTAATGCTACAAAAAAACTAATGTAAACTAAATATAATATAATAAATAATAAATTCCACTACACTATTTAATAAATACCAAAAAAAAATTATTAACTATTACCATAAATAACAAAAAAATTTGTAAAAATAAATAAATAAATGTAAATATCTTACACTACTCTAATAAATAACAACTATTGTATAATTAAATAAATAATTAAATAAATAAAAATGTCTCCACCTACAACTTAAACTATTCTATATTTTACAAAAAAAAAAAAAAAACTTAATAATCCTACAAAAATTTTCTAACAATTTTCAGTCCGCTGGGTACAGACTCTCAATACTTCAGAATCAGCTGATTTTCGTGAACCTGAATAATTTTTTTTTTGTTTTGCTTTTGTTTAACAACAAACAAGAAAAAAACTTTGTGTCGTAGCTGATTTTATAGGTGTAATTTTTGATTTTAATTGATTTCTATAATTTAATTCAATAATTTTTATTAATTTTTATTTTATATAATTTATAATTCTATAAATTTAAAATAATTTTAATTTAATAATTAATTTAAATAATTTAATTCTAGGAAAGTTGTAATATGTTAGTACCAAATAAATATTTTAATAATAACTATTTAAATTTTTGGTGTTTTATTTTCGATAGAATTCTTTAATGTTTCAGTTCTAATTAAATCGGACAACTTAGTGAACCATCGCAGTCAGAATTTTTGTAGGAAAAAGGAAAACAAGGTGACTGGGAACTGGATCAAGGATTCATAGGCAGAGTATAATGGGAAATTCCTGTCTTATCATTCCTTCCTCAAACTTCACTTCTAAAAAAAAAATTTTCTCCATACCCAAAAAAAAAACACCTAACATTGCTAGGACATAATACAGACCACCGTATCCATGTATCTAACAAACAATATTAGGTGTCAACAAATAAATACCAAAGGTCCGAAGGTGTAAATAAGGACTACCTTATTTATCAATCAACTTCGGACGTATAAATAAAACTACAAAGGACTGATAGGAATTACCATGGACAACCATGGTAACCAATCTAACTATCAGTCGAGGACAACACACAACAATTAATAAATATTCACAAACAAAAATTTATTTATTTATTTTTTTCAAAATGAAGCCGTCGGAAGGAATGTAAACCAAAAGGGGATTTAATGACGACAATATGATAATCTCACCAACTCCATCCGAACCTATCTCCAGCACAACAAGTTGTCGACGGAGTTGTTATATGTTCGGGTGACCAACGTTACACCAACCAAAAAATTTTTTTACATTTTTCAAAAAAAAAATTGGACACCAATTGTAAAACATATTAAAGTCCCAGTTTGGGCGCCAATTGTAACAATTTCAATAATTTGATATGTTAGCTGAAGATAAGTTCGAAGGATAAGGGTTCGGAAGCTCAAAGCGTTGGGCGCCAGGTCTAAGTGACCTAGCCATTATCACTATTACGAAACAAGACCAAGAACCAATTTAAAAAAAAAAAACTAATTCTCCTTTCTTTACTTTCTCTTTACTTTTCTTTATTGGGATTTCCTCTTTGTTGCCGGCTTAGCATAGTCTGTGGGTTGTGGGTCGACCAATCATCCTACTAACTACCATATTGCCGGAAAATGTAACTCTTCAATCCAAATCACTTGTTACATAATAACAACTCGATTGGATCGAAGAGTCACAAGAGAAGGACATCCTGACTACTCTGATTCACATAACTTAGGTCCACCTAGCCAGCCATGATGTTAAAAAAAACGAACTTTCAACAAAATCCTCAGGAAAAAGAACCAAAAAAAAAAATATCGTACACACAAAAAAAAAATTCCACCCAACGATGTTTCACAAAAAAAATGCACTTAGGGTGTGTGCCAAAGGGTTTAAATTTGTAGTTTAAAATTAAATTATGACATATGAAATTAAACACTAGCGTGGTGAATAACACTAGCGTGGTGAATATAGAAAGTGAAAATTTAACGATCTTCCAGACCTCGTTAAATTTGACACTTCAGATTAAATTTTTATTGACGAGCCCTATCTCATATGTATTGAAACATTCCAATATTTTATAATTTTTTTTAATGTTTTATACTAGAATTATTTATAAAAAGAAATTTGCTTTTTTCCCAAGAAGTTAAAGAAATATTAAAAATAATAAAAAAGAATTTAAAAAAATTTTATGTGATATATGCCACTAAACATATACGAAAATATTCGTCATATGTTTATGTTTTAATGTAAACAAAAGTGTAGGTCCAACGGGCACCCTCATATAGGTATCCAAGGGGATTAGTTGAGATAAGATTGGACAGATTGGGCCAGATATTACAGTTATATGAATTATAAAGTATTGTAATGGATCAATACATATGAGATAGGGCTCGTATATATTTATAATTTTATTTTTAAAAAAATTTAAATTTTTTTTGAAAAATATTTAAAAAATTAGAGAGCAAAAAATAAAAAAATTTTCATCCATTTTTTTTAAATTAATCCAATTGGCACAGCAATTTTGATAGTAAATATTAAAAAAACTCACCAGCAAAAAAAATTAATTTTTTGTGTCAAAATTTAAAATTTAAACTCTTTGGCACACACCCTAAATAAATAAATAAATGGCTGTACTTCCGAATAACGGGCCCGAGCTTTTAAGATGGCGTCATTACATAACGGTACTTTATGAGATCAGGACTCCGAATAATGATGTCCTTTTACCCGCAAACGCCATCTAGTGGCCGAAAAATACATTACAAATTTTTAAAAAAAATTCATATTTTTGCAATTTTCTCCTTAACGGTAAATTGTAGGATTTTAGTACATTCCGGATTCCTAATTCATATGCCAACTCACCGGATCGATCTAAAAAACACTAATAATACTAAAAAATACTAATAATTAATTATCTAAAATAATAATTAATTAGCGAAAATTTTTCTAATAAATAACAAAACTATTGTAAAACTAACCACAAACTACCACATCTAACCACAAACTACCAACTAACCACAAACTAGCATAAATAAAAAAAAAATATATAATGTAAACCCGACTTCACCAAAAATTTTTTTTTAATAAATAACAATCAGTGTATAATATGAACGAACTATTGTAAATATAAATAACAAAAATTGTAAATATGACTACCACAAAATTTGTAAATATAAATAACAAAAAACATCTGTAAATATAAATAACACCGATTGTAAATTTTTACTAATACTACAAAAAAACTAATGTAAACTAAATATAATAAAATAAATAATAAATTCCACTACACTATTTAATAAATACCAAAAAAAATTATTAACTACTACCATAAATAACAAAAAAAATTGTAAAAATAAATAAATAAATGTAAATATCTTACACTACTCTAATAAATAACAACTATTGTATATTTAAATAAATAATTAAATAAATAAAAATGTCTCCACCTACAACTTAAACTATTCTATATTTCACAAAAAAAAAAAAAAAACTTAATAATCCTACAAAATACACTTACTGCACTGCCCCGAAATAAGCAATAAACCCAGTAAAATTTATAATTAATATGTTCTACTACAACTGAAAAAAATTTTCTAACAATTTTCAGGCCGCTGGGTACAGACTCTCAATACTTCAGAATCAGCTGATTTTCGTGAACCTGAATAATTTTTTTTTGTTTTGTTTTTGTTTAACAACAAACAAGAAAAAAAGTTTGTGTCGTACCTGATTTTATTTGTATAATTTTTGATTTTAATTGATTTCTATAATTTATTTCAATAATTTTTATTAATTTTTATTTTATATAATTTATAATTCTATAAATTTAAAATAATTTTAATTTAATAATTAATTTAAATAATTAAATTCTAGGAAAGTTGTAATATGTTAGTACCAAATAATACAATGAATAATAATAATAATATAATAATAATACAATGAATAATAATAATAATAATGAAATTAATACTAATATTAATAATATTAATGATAATAATACTAATAACATCAGTAGTAGAAATGATGATAATAATAACTTTAATAATAATAATACAATGATTAATTGTAATAGTAATAATTGTAATAATAATAATGATGATAATAACGATAGCATTAGTAATAACAATAATGATAATAATTTTAATAATAATAATAATAATGATAACATGAATAATAATATAAATGATAATAGCTGTAGAATTGCTGTGGGTGGATTGTGTATTGCTTATTTCAATATTCGTAGCATTAGAAACAAAGTTGATGAAATTAATATATTTGTAGTGAATAATCCACATATTTCAATTTTAGTAATGAACGAAGTATGGCTATATGACAGTGAAATCAACCTATATAACATCAAAGGATTTTCAGCAATTTATAACTGTCGAAATTCGCACATAGGAGGTGGTACTGACATTTTCGTTAGACATGACTTGCAACACAATGTAGTTGAAAGATCTACTTGTTTTTATAGTATTGTGGTTGAATTGATGGACTCAACACCCAAAATCAGGATTGCAACAGCGTACAGGACGAATAATGATGATGTGGAATGCTTCGCAGATTACGTGCATAATCTGTCGCAGTCATACAAAAACTTAGTTTTTGTAGCTGACACAAATAATGATATTCTTTCTGATACGCAAACTGTTAAGACATATAAGGATACTATTAATGCAAGTGGTTTTAAAATAATAAATAGGATACATGTGGATTTTGCTACAAGAATTACAAATACATCAGCTACGTTAATTGATCATGTGCTATCAAATGCGCATCCAAATAAATTTAACCTTAGTATAAAATTATTTGATAATGCGCGGCTTGATCATAAAATCATCCATATTAAAATTGAAATAGGTAAAAATTAAACTGAAACCAATGAGGAAAATGTTTTTTGATGTAATTGATAAAAATAAATTTTTCAACATGGTAAAAAATAAAATGGAAAACGTTCCTCCGAATACAATTGAAGAATTAATGAATATTATCACTGATACAAAAAAAAACTGTACATATAAGAAAAGCGTTCGAACAAGACAAAACACGTGGATAACACAGGAAATCTTAGGAACAATGAAATTAAGAGATTATTTGTATAAAAAAACAAAAAAGTATCCAAATGATGAATATTATGCGCGAAAGTTCAAAGAAGTGAAAAACAAGGTAAGCAAAATGATCAAAATGGCTAAACTACATCAATTTAACATCGAAATTACAAAATCATGTGGCAATGGGAGATTAATGTGGAACACGTTAAACAAATATTTGCTGCATAAGGATAACAAGAATCCTGACGATAGTATAATATTAAACGCTAATGGAAACAGAATCACTGATGGAAAAACAGTAGCCAATGTATTGAATAAATACTTCACCAGTGTTGGACCTGAACTATCAAGTAAAATACAAATGGAAAGAAGTGTGGAAAAACATTAACATCCAGTACTATGTATTTAGATCCAACAACGGAAGAAGAAGTATGGACGATAATAAGAGCACTAAAAAAAGGTGTATCTCCTGGAATAGAAGGAATAATAACAACTGATCTAATGAATCTTAATTCGTTAATTGCACCTTATATTAGTAAATTTATAAATAACTGCTTCATAGAAGGTGTTTTTCCGGATATTTTGAAGGAAACACTAATAAAGCCAATTTATAAAAATGGAGAACAAAACAGAACCAGGAAACTATCGTCCAATTTCTCTCTTGAGTTCGGTTTCTAAAATATATGAGAAAGCGATTAACAACAGGATTCTAAATTTTATAAACAGAATTGGAGGATTCGACAGATGCCAATTTGGATTTCAAGCAAAAAGCAAAACTGAATCAGCTATAGCAGACATGTTGGACTACATTAATACATCTCTGGACCAAAAGAAGTACGTGGGAGCTGTATTCATTGACATGAAGAAAGCTTTTGATACAGTTGACCATAAAGTACTTATGGATAGATTATATAAGCTGGGAATGAGAGGTGTGACGGCATCACTCATAGAGGACTATATCAGCAACAGAACAATAATTACTGCAGTTGTAGAATATAAGAGTGAGAAGGAAAAATTAGTTTGTGGAGTACCGCAAGGTTCGATACAAGGTCCCACTATATACTTCCTCTATATTCATAACATCATGAAAGCTCAACTTAAGGCAGTCTATAAAATTTTTGCAGATGACACATGTCTTCTATATACAGGAAAAAATGAGAGAGAGCTGGAAACATTAATGAATGATGATTTGCAAAGGTTCAGCAAATGGGCTAGAGGAAATCGTCTAACATTAAATGAAACAAAAACAAAATACATTATTTTTAAAACGAAAAATAAAAATGATATTGTACCTACAATTAAAATAAATGAAATTATTTTGGAAAGAGTTACTGAAATCAAACACCTAGGTGTTATGATTGATGAAAAACTTTCGTGGTCAGTACATGTAGATTACGTTTTGGCAAAAATTGTTCCTATAATTGGAGCCATTAAGAGAACAGGAATACAGGTGAATAACTGCACGGCAAGAGTCGTAATCAATACACATGTATTGTCACATATGAGGTACAATATTTGTAATTGGTCCAGTTGCTCGAAGCACCTACTAAAAAAAATGGATAAATTTTTAACAAAAGCAATAAAAAGACTATTTGGTTATAATGTCTTTACACCGACTACAATTGTATATCAAACAACAAACCTGATGAATATTGAACAAATAATTAAAATTGAGAAAATTAAATTCGTTCACAAGATTATTGACAACAACATAAAAAACTACATACAATTGAGACTGCAAAGTGATGTGCATGAATACAACACAAGGAATAATCAGGACTTAATTGTTCCAACATCACGTACAAACAGACATGCAACAGGATTTATTCCAAGCTCAATTAAACTCTACAACTCACTTCCAGAAAGTATTAGAACGATAACAAATTATGAAAAATTTAACAAAAAGGTAATAAACTATATATTAACAGATTTCCAGAGTCCATAAATATAAAAAAGGAAAAAAAATGAGGTAAGAAAGAAATTATAGATAAATGAATAAATAGCATACAGGGATAAAATTAAAAGTACATAATTTCCTTACACCAGTGTCCAACTGATTGGATATGTACTTGGTCTATAATTAATAAATTTTGTATTATAATAATATATTTCTTTTATTTTTTTTAAATATAGTTTTACAGGCATCGGAGCCTAACTCATTTAGTATTTATACTAGGTGGGTAGGTGAATGTTCCACAGCTTCGGCTGCGGAGTGAGTAACAGTTTTGTTATTAATTCAATTAAAAAAAAAATATATATTTTAATAATAACTACTTAAATTTTTGGTGTTTTATTTTCGATAGAATTCATTAATGTTTCAGTTCTAATTAAGTCGGACAACTTAGTGAACCATCGCAGTCAGAATTTTTGTAGGAAAAAGGAAAACAAAATGACTAGGAACTGGATCAAGGATTCATAGGCAGAGGATAATGGGAAACTCCTGTCTTATCATTCCTTCCTCAAACTTCACTTCTAAAAAAAAATTTTCTCTATACACAAAAAAAACCAAACACCTAAAATTGCTAGGACATAATACAGACCACCGTATCCATGTATCTAACTAACAATATTAGGTGTCAACAAATAAATACCAAAGGTCCGAAGGTGTAAATAAGGACTACCTTAACCATGGTAACCAATCTAACTATCAGTCGAGGATAACACACAACAATTAATAAATATTCACCAAAAAAAATTTAATTTTTTTTTTCTTTTCAAAATGAAGCCGTCGGAAGGAATGTAAACCAAAAGGGGATTTAATGACGACAATATGATAATCTCACCAACTCCATCCGAACCTATCTCCAGCACAACAAGTTGTCGACGGAGTTGTTATATGTTCGGGTGACCAACGTCACACCAACCAAAAAATTTTTTGAAATTTTTCAAAAAAAAATTGGACACCAATTGTAAAACATATTAAAGTCCCAGTTTGGGCGCCAATTGTAACAATTTCAATAATTTGATATGTTAGCTGAAGATAAGTTCGGAGGACAAGGGTTCGGAAGCTGAAAGCGTTGGGCGCCAGGTCTAAGTGACCTAGCCACAATCACTATTACGAAACAAGACCAAGAACCAACTTAAAAAAAAAAACTAATTCTCCTTTCTTTACTTTCTCTTTACTTTTCTTTATTGGGATTTCCTCTTTGTTGCCGGCTTAGCACAGTCTTAGCACAAGTTGTCGACCAATGATCCTACTAACTACCATATTGCCGGAAAATGTAACTCTTCAATCCAAATCACTTGTTACATAATAACAACTCGATTGGATCGAAGAGTCACAGGAGAAGGACATCCTGACTACTCTGATTCATATAACTTAGGTCCACCTAGCCAGCCATGATTTAAAACAAAAACGAACTATCAACAAAATCCTCAGGAAATAGAACCAAAAAAAAATCTTGTACACACAAAAAAAAAAATTCTACCCAACGATGTTTCACAAACAAAATGCACTTAGGGTGTGTGCCAAAGGGTTTAAATTTGTAGTTTAAAATTAAATTATGACATATGAAATTAAATTATGACACTAGCGTGGTGAATATAGAAAGTCAAAATTTAACGACCTTCCAGACCTCGTTAAATTTGACACTTCAGATTAAATTTTGATTGATATTAATATTCATATATCACATTTTTTATTGACGAGCCCTATCTCATATGTATTGAAACATTCCAATATTTTATAATTTTTTTTAATGTTTTATACTAGAATTATTAATAAAAAGAAATTTGCTTTTTTCCCAAGCAGTTAAAGAGATATTAACAATAATAAAAAAGAATTAAAAAAAATGTTATATGAATTATAAAGTATTGTAATGGATCAATACATATGAGATAGGGCTCGTATATATTTATAATTTTATTTTTAAAAAAATTAAAATTTTTTTTTGAAAAATATTTAAAAAATTAGCGAGCAAAAAATAAAAAAAATTTCATCCAATTAAATTCATTTTTTTTAAATTAATCCAATTGGCACAGCAATTTTGATAGTAAATATTAAAAAAACTCACCAGCAAAAAAAATTAATTCTTTGGCACACACCCTAAATAAATAAATAAATAGCTGTACTTCCGAATAACGGGCCCGAGCTTTTAAGATGCCGTCATTACATAACGGTACTTTATGAGATCAGGACTCCGAATAATGATGTCATTTTACCCGCAAACGCCAGCTAGTGGCCGAAAAATACATTACAAATTTTTAAAAAAAATTCATATTTTTGCAATTTTCTCCTTAACGGTAAATTGTAGGATCCCAATTTTAAATTGTAGCTAATGCTAATGAAATTAAATTGTAGCTAATGAAATTCCCTATATTCTGGAAAAAAAACTTTTAATTAATTTTTTTAAGAAGTCGCCTAAAACTCCAAATTACTAGATATAGAGGTGTAGTGAGTATTTTACCGTTATTATCTTAACGGTAAGCATTAAATGGATTTTTTTTAGTGTAATAGAGCAAAGCTTCAGATTTTATTTTAAATCGACTTGTTCTAACAAAAGTCTGCTAGAAAAATTTTTTTAATTTTTATTTTAATTTTTATTTTTGTATTATTTAATAAAAAAATTTATTCTTTTTTTTCAACCACAATATAAAATCGAAATAAATAAAGAAAATTATCTAATATATATAATGACATCTTCGAATTATTTTGTTTTTTATTCTCCAGAAGTATATATATATATATATGTATAATTCTCAGATCAAAGAATTAAAGGATAAAGTGTGCATAAAATTATTTGAAGTATATAACACACACTCATGAAATAAATTATCTGTGTATTAGGTAGTCCATTGTAGTAGGAAATTAGTTTTGGGGTGAGCAACGCGCTCTAGTAGAAATTTGATCATTAGTAGAAATAATAAGAGATAAATAAAAAAAGAAAACAAATTAGTTGTAATATTTTTAAAAATATTAAATTTTATAAAGTTATAAAATATTAGTCGTTAAAAATTCTTAAAAATTTTAAAGTTGGTTTGCTGTCTTCATATTCCGGGATTTTCAGTACCATCACTCACTGATTTATTTAATAACTGCACTGCTAACTTTACTTTCATTTTCTGTTGTGTGAAATAAATGTGTGCTTTCTTCAATTAAAATAAAAGTTGTCCTTTTCAACAATATATTTAATAGTTTTTCCTAAGTTTTGTGAAGGGATTGAACTTTTCTTCAAAATTCTTCTTTTTTTATTATCGTCTACATAATCGGCCTCCTTAAAATGCCTAGAACAAATTCTGTCGCTGGCATTGATTGATTCGTTTGAGACACCTATTTGAGTTAACCAAATGTCTCTTCTTTTTTTTATCACTGGTATTCTAAAAAAAAATTAAAACAAAATATTCTTTAATTTAATAATAATTTTGCTGTCTAAGAAATACAATATTATCAAAACAGTCAAAGTACCCTTTAAAGTAAAACACACGGCGACACTGTACTAAATTCAACTCCATTTCAAATTGTACTCCAATGTCAATGTATGTGTGAACAAAAATTATCTAAGCGTTAATTGTTTTGACAAAAAAATTAATTTTATGAATGAAAAATGCATTATTGTAGTTTTTAAATTTCTACTTTTAATAACTACTTAAAAATACAAAATAAATGTTTTTTATGATATATTTGTACGATTTATACTAAGAAAATGTAAAAAACCATGGTTTTCATTGTACCCCAAATTTGTTTTTTTACATTTTTCGACAATACATTACATAAACACACATTGACATCTCTTTCAGTGAACTTATTTTATGCTATATTTTAACTTTTCTGAATTAAAAGCGTTATATTTTGATAACCAAAACTAACGCAATTACACAAGGAACCTTTAAATGATTCATAAAACATTTTTAAGACGTCGCCTAACTGTGAAAACAGACACCATGAATTCTTACTCTATCACAATTTCCACAATCTTTAACTACACACTTCATTAAATTAAATGTTTTTTTTATAGCTTTTATTAATTAATTATTAGTTTTCTTTAATAAATATAGTTTTTAATTAATTTACCAATAGTTTTTATTTAATAATTTTAACTTTTAAATATTCACTACGAACTTGAAAACACAGACAGCACACACATAAAGAGAGATGTAACTAGCAGTGATACCATCGCAACGAACAAAAATCTAGATTTTTTTAAAATTATGCCAAACTTATTGAAAATTGTATGAAAACTAGCACGCTATTTTTATACGCTGGTGACACTATACATATTGATTATATATTTATGTTCAAACAGAGACGACACTATTTAGTTTGCATCGCCCGCAATATAAGGTGTGAAAGAGTCAAATATAAAAAGAAATTACTTCAATTCAATTTCTTTTTCTACTTTATAGTGTAAAATTATGTACGGACTTGATCCTTTAATTCTTTGATCGGAGGTATAATTAAATATATATTGGCAGCTCTGCCTTGCCTTCAGAAAATAATAATAACAAACAAAAACATACCTTGGAAATTTTACCAGTGGTTACGTTGCTGCTCCTGACATGTCTGGACCAACACGTACCCTGAAAACGCGACACTACAAATAATTTTTTTCTAGTAAATATATATATATATATATAAATAAATAATTTAAATAATTGAACACAAAATAAATAAATTCCAAATTTTACAAATTTCTAAAACTACTCTACACAATTTTTTTTGTTTAATCAGCAAAAAAAAAATAACAGCAAATTTTAATAGCTGTGTTTTTTATTCCTGTACTATACGAGTAGAGTATCTGTATGGTTGTTTTGTAGCTACTCTACATAATTATCCAGTACAACATGTAGAGTAAAGGGAAATTATTACATTTTAATATGGCAACTATAAATTTGACAAGAAGATACTTCATTTCGTATATTTGAATATTGAAAATTTGA
Source organism: Empis stercorea (assembly GCA_949752835.1). Classification (NCBI taxonomy): domain Eukaryota; kingdom Metazoa; phylum Arthropoda; class Insecta; order Diptera; family Empididae; genus Empis; species Empis stercorea. The sequence goes on along the minus strand of OX457087.1, from coordinate 32,839,413 downwards.
TTTTTAAAAAATATCAACAAAGTGGGCAAATTTTTTTCAATCAATTAGAAATCATATTTTCCCCTTGCAATACATCGTTTTTTTATTCCTTTTACATCGAGTAGTAACTCAGCTAATAAAAAAAAACACGAGTAACAAAGATTCCCACGATGACGACTCTGCCAGACAGGACTGCTGATACAGGACTGGAACGCAGGAACACAAACAACAAAACAGGAACAAATTTTGAAGATTATTCGCGCGCGCTGGACACTTGATTCATTTATAGTTTTTAAATTTTTAACCGGTACCAGCTTTTTTATAAATAATTTTTTTTTTCCTCTTTAGTACTTTCTCATTTAAGGTATAATAATTTTCTTCAGGTTCACACAATAATTCAAATTTTTTTTTTATTTTTAAGCATTAATCGGGTTTTATTTTTCAATTCCAAAAAAATTTTAAATTACGACCAAAAACCTTCATTTGACCCGGGGTCATTTTAAATTTGTTATTTATTTCATTTTTGCTTTTGCTCAGTTTTTTTTTGTTAATTTATATTATCATTAAGTAACATAAAAATTATATTTATTTAATATTTATATATTCCGGGGTAATTATCGCCTCCATGAGAGAATAAGTTCAATTTGTTGCGTACACATTATTTAATTAATAACAAAAACATTTAATAGAAAAAAAAATATTTTAAAAATAAATTTTTGTTTTTTTTTTTGTTGAAAATTCGTAATCGTTACACATACATATATATATATTAATTTTTTTTTTCACCACATAACAACAAGCAAATTAATTAAACTTGTACATTACTTATAAAAGCAAAATTCATTGTGTTTTATTTATTATAATTTATTTGGAATTTTAATTATTTTGTTATTGAAAATTCCAAAAAATTTTGTTCTTATTTTGGTAGAGGTTGCTGCTGGGCTGTGTTGTGGTTTGATTTTTTTCTTTGCGTTGACTCTCTTTTAGAAATGGCTGGCTGATTTGACATACTCTCCCAGGGTGGATCGCGATGGATTTCTGTTCCTTTCTTTGTCCTCTTCCTTATGGCGATACTGCATAAAATTGGTTAAAAATTTTCTTTGTGGGAAAATTTTTGTGGAAGTATCGCCATGTTGTTTTATTGATTGCCGTTTGGATCACTGGTCGACTCACGCCCCATGGACTGAGCACAGCTGGCACACTTAGGAGGAAATCCCAGTGGTCCAAGGAGTTCTAGTACATAAATTTTGGTCTAGCGTTATATCTGTGATGCGCTGTTGGTCACCGTAGACCTGGCGCCCACTTCACTAGAACTCCGAAGTTACATCCTCCGAGTTACCTTAATGTTAACAGGTGGGAAAAATTTTTTTTTGACAAAATTTACTATACCGTTACAGTTGGCGCCAAAACCATGGGACTTCAAGTAAGATGCACCAATTGTTACAATTGGCGCCCAACTATTGGGACTTTAAGATGCACCAATTGTTTTACAAGTTATTACATTTACAATTAATGTTATTTATTATGCAGTAACTATAATAAATAGTTCTTAAAATTATTTGATTATTTACAATAAGTGTTATTTATTAATTTAGTATTTTTGTAGCTTAAATAGTAGCAGTTTACAATAATTGTTAATTTATTTTATAATTTTTTTTTTTGTTAATACTAAATTATAATGGTTTTGAATAAAAATATCAAATGTTAAGCAACCGGTAGGTACACGCCATAATTAGAGTACTGGTGGTATTGTACAAATAGAAAAATTTATTATAATTACTCTTGGTCGAAAAATAAATTTTTATACCTAAACCAAATATGGATCTAGCCAGGTTAGATTCCGAAGAGGTCCAATACGAATTTTCGCTGCGTGGGTTGTTAGGGTCGGCGGGCACCGCCCCGAGTAAGTACTCTCAATTGTGCATCGCCTTAGAGCGCGAGCAACGTATATGTCGTCGTCCCCCAAAATCAAGCATTCCAGATCCTGCCGCCGAACTCGCACTCTGCGAAAGCAAGCCGTTGCCTGTCACTCGCTGGTCAGTGATGGTATTCGAGAACCGGATGAAGATCTGTTGCTCCGCGCAGCAACAAAAATTCAGCACGTGAAAGATAGATTATATCGTTTTAAGTCAGCTCGTAAGGATTACTCGGCATCTGTGCGGCGAATTATAAATGAACTCAAATCGGAGCTCACTCGAATTGCAGAGCAACAGTTCATTACCGCACAGATGCTTGGCTCGGACCATTCGTATTCTGAGGATGGTATGTTAAGAAGAATCGACGAACGGGAGGGAGTTATAGGTCCACTCCTTGACCAATTTCCGCTGCCGCCTGTTGGCGCCGTTGCCAATCAGGCTGGTAAGAAGGGCGTGTTGCCGAAACAGCAGCTTATTCCAGCTCCGACAATATTGGCCTGCCACCCCGCTTCTGATCCTGGTGCGACGTTGATGACCGCTCGAAAGGTGGTTAGTCAGCTGAGCTCCTCGAACAATTCGCCCCATTCTGACCCAACTGCGATACAGGGGTCATCAACTCGGTTGGCCACAGGTGCCGTTAAAAAAACTGGTTCATCTGAAAGAAGAGGAAAACGGTTTAAAAGTCAATGTTTAGCCAACCTAAAATAAAATAAATGAATTAGTAAAAATAAAATGAAATGCATTTAAGTTTAATTTTAATTTCATCCAGGGTATTACAACAACAATTCCAAGTTGTGCTGGGATGTTGACAAATGATGTTTTATCTGAAAATAAATGTTTTTTATATTAAATATACAAAATATAAAACGCAACATACCTTAGGTGTCCTCAACAACTATTGCATAGTTGAATTTACCAATTGGATCAATTTATTGGAAATTGATGTCCAATTGTAAACAAACCGGCATAACCTGTAAAAAACAATGAAAATTGAGATATATGAAAATATTGGATTAGACATGTACAATGCCGTAATCCATGGTTTATATATATTAATGGAACCAGAAAAGGCTCCTAAATAATAAATTATAGAACTTACCTGAATTTATTCTTTATTTTCGCCGAAATTCTGGAAAAACTTCTGCTCGTTTGCGGCTGTCAAACGAGAACTTGTAGATTGCCCTATGTGCAGAACTTTATGTTCAGACATATACAATCTTACTTACCCAGTAGAATGAAGTGTCGCGAATCCAAAAATCTTATGCAAAACATAAGAAAAGGAGCATAAAACATAAAATTATGCTTTTAAATATGTTATGGAAAACATAATTGGAGTGAATGAAACCGATCGAGTAAGCGAGATAGATATAGTACAACAAATCAAGTTCTCTTAATTCAGCAAACGGCAAGGTGCCACTATATCGATGAAATGTAACGCAGGGATGTACAAATTGGATAAATTATAGCATAATTTAAATCACAAAATTTTTACAGTTAGCAGGAGAAAACAATAAAATGTTACAAAACATAACAAATGAAGAACATCTGAAGGCAAATATATCATAAAAATCTGATATAACATGGAAATAAATCAATTAAGTAATTTATGGTAAGTTTACAAGGTAATATGCTATAATTAACGTGCAACCATGCAAAAAATTGACCAGAACAAGCTATAAAAGACGGCGCAACGAATCAATCATTCTCTTTCGTTATCAGATTTTGGTGAGATTCACATTGAATTTAACAAATTTAAAAAAAAAGGCAAATTTATCAAAAAATTTAATTTTTCAAACAACAAATTGTCGCAAACAAAACAAATTTTCGCAACAAACAACGAAAATTAAATATAACAAGGAGTCAACTATACAACAAACAACGAAAATCAACGTTGGTATTGTATGGGTAATATTATAAATACACGAAAGTGGAAATCTTATGATTGTTCCTACATTACTTTGGAAATAATAATTTGTTGTATAAAATCGTAGAAATTGTTTTTTTTTGCCATTTTTGGGAATAATTTATACAATTTATTCCTTTGGTTTTTTTTTCTCGAATATTTTAGGATTAATTTAAAGTTATATAATTTTGTAAATTATAACTTTACGGAATAAAACATAAATAAATAAAATAATTTTTTTTGGAATATAATGAAATCATATTTATTCTTTTTTATTTTTAATATTTGTGCATATAAATATATTAATTTGGTTCATATTTGGTCAATACAAAATTAAACAATTTAAATTGCTAACGGGCCATAACATAAAGTAGAGTTTTTTTTTTGTCAAACAATCAATTACAATAAATCAATTGCGTTGATAACAGTATTTAAAACCCCAACTAAAACCGTAACTGACAACTGCAAATCGTTTTTTTTTGTTGTTTTAAGTTAAAATTTTACAAATATATTTAAAACAATTTTTTTTATTCACATAAATCATGAATTCCGTTCGGAACGGAGAAATTTTCGATTGTAGCTCCGACGGAGAATTCCTAATTCTAAATTCCGTTCGGAATATTATTCATTTTCGAATCCGTTTCATTCGTATATTTGTATTTTAAATTACGATCGAAATATCAAGTTCATACAAAAAAATTCAGAAAAAAAATAGTTGCGGAAATTGAAATTAAAGTCAACTTTTGATAATAAAAATTGGCTTAAAATGTTTCTTTTTAAATGTATAAAATTTTCTAAGTTTTCTTCATCAATAAGTTACAAAGTCAGAAATTAATACTTTTAAAATAATTTTCATCAAGTCTGTATGAAAAAAAATGAAAAAAAATATTTTAAAAATATTTAATTTTTGAATTTGAAGTAAATCAGCTGATTTCGAAAATCCGCAAAATGGGTTTGCTATGGCATGTAGTATCTGGCCCAATCTGTCCGATCTTATGTTAACTACTCCCCTTGGATACCTATATGAGGGTATCCCCGATTGGTCGTAGGACTATTATATAAATAAATCCAATCCAATAACCTTAGCTAAAGAGCCTGAGTTAAACTAAAATTAGCTAAAGAGCCTAGTTCAGTTGGATTGGAAATATATTATTTTATTCTAATGGTAGCGAGTAGCCTAGTTAAAATAAAACAATTGGTTTGACTTTCAAGTTAAAAGTGAATCTTTATTTTATTCATATTCTCTTTTATACCCTAAATCTATTCGTTACATACTTATTATTTATTAGTTACTTATTTCTAATTATTGGTAATATTTGCTAACGCCAGCAATCCTTAAATTTCTTTATAACTATTCTTAGTTTCAAATATTATTTAAAGTATTGCACATATAAATATATATATGCATATATATATTTACATGATCACCAATAATGTTCTCTGTATGCATATATATAAATGCATTGGAATACATGTGTTATTAACATATATACCACACAGAACATAAACATATTTGGTGATATTTTGTAAACAAACAAAGTGAAAGTCGATGTCCGTTTGACCTACACTTTTGTTTACATTAAAACATAAACATATGACGAATATTTTCGTATATGTTTAGTGGCATATATCACACCACCCCTACTGGCGGAAAAGGAGGAATCTTATCTTCAAGTAAATTCCTTCTTTCTAGCGTTAACAGATATTTTCCAAAATATTTTAAATTTATATTTGTTTTTTTTTTTCCAAAAACTTTATTCTTATTTACTTATTTATTTCTAAATTTTTTTTTTTTTTTTTCAATTTAACATTTCTATTTCTATTTATTAATATTCTTCTTTTATTTATTTTATTTTAATAACATCTCATTTCTACTAAAATTTTTTTTTTCTTTTTTTTTTTTTTGTTAAATCGTTAATTTATTTATTTTTCATCATTAATTTACGAAAAACCGGTATAAACCAACCTCTCTCAAATTAAATTACTTTCTTTAAAATAATTCGTTGCTCAATCTTGTATTATGTTGACTGAATATAATTTTAACAATTTTTCAGCATTCAATCCATAATGCCTTCGAATGTTTGATAATTTTTCAAACTACCTACTAATGTTTCATAATTTTATTAATATGATTAATAACCTAATTTCTATGCCTATATCTATACTCTAAATCTTATACATATATATACTCTGATATATACTCTATTTACTTACTATCTATGGGTTTCCAGGCGTCCCCTTCCCCCTAAATTTTAAAAGAAATTTTTTTTAAAAAATATATAAAATAACTCTCCGTTATTATCATTAGATATGCGTAATATGGTTTTAAACTATTCTTATGTACTACTACTTTCTTTCTATCTGTCTTTATCTCGCAGTTTACACCTTTATTTCCTACTACTTCATATGGACCAATATATATTGGATCCAACTTCTTCCTATTTTCGTTTCTTAATAACACTAGACTCCCTGCTTCGTATATACTATCCTTTACTCTATAATCTTTATCAAATCTATTTTTTCTCTCTAATTTCTTTTTACCTAGTACTTCTCTCGCGTCTCTATGAGCTATTTGCAATTTGTTTTTTAAATCGATATTGTAGTCTTCGTAATTGTAAAGTGGTTCTACTTTATTTGTAAGATTTGATGGTAGTTTGCATTGCTTTCCGTATACTAATTCGTATGGTGTATAGTTTGTTTCAGAGTGTACTGCTGTGTTATAGCAAAATGTATAATATGGCAACCATTTATGCCAATCTGAATGATTTTCAGTAACATATGTTCTTAAATACGCTCCTAACACCTTATGCGAATTTTCCAATGCTCCTATGCTTTCATGATGATATGCAGTAGCAAATATTTGGTCTATTTTCAACATCTTACACATTTCTTTAAATACTTGACTCATAAATTCTGTTCCTTGATCCGAAGCTATCTTCTTTGGTACTCCATATTTTAAAATGAAATTTTCTACCAATCCTGCAGCTACGGAATTTGCTTCTTTGTTCTTCAATGGAACATTTTCTATAAACTTAGTCAATTCGTCTTGTATGGTAAGTATATATTTATACCCTTCTTCTGTGTCATCTAAAGGTCCTACGAGGTCTACAAATATTTTCTCAAAGCTTGTCTCGCTGGTTGATGTTATGACCATTGGTTGTTTTTTCACGTTTATGTGTTTGTTTCGTTGACATGTTTCACAATGCTTAACAAAAGTTGCTATATCCTCTTGCATTCCCGTCCAAAAGTATTTGCATTTAATATTTTTAATCATACGGTTAATACCTGCATGTCCACTTGTTGGTAATATATGATAATCGTTTAATAGTAGTTTCTTCATACCTGGGTCAGTTATCCTTATCAAATCCTTCATAAAGTGCACTTTAATATTCATATTTTTAAAAATTTCGCTCAATTTATTTTTCATATTATTTAAATTGTTTTGTCGACGGCCGTAATTCAATTTTAATAATTCAGTTTTCGAGATATATAAATCTCCTATTTTTAATGGACCAATGATTTTCTGCACATCTTTCCACAGCAATCTGCCGAATGTTGTGTTCTGATTTTCTGTGCTATCTTTTGGTTTAACCATTAATAAACAATTCTTCTTTGGTATGTATGCTAATATTTTATTTGGACCCAAAATTATTTCTTGTTGATTTTTTAATTTTTCTATCTCCTCTTCGAAACTATCTACTATTTTTAATTCGACTAATTTTAAACCTGTTGATGGTGGTTGTAATAACTCATCTATAATTTGCTCATCCGTTTTTTCATTGTCTTCAGCCTCTTTGGTTTTTGATCTGGTCATTATTAGAATTTTTAAATCCTCAGATGATATTTGTATTCTACTTAAAGCATCTGCGGTACAATTCTCTTTACCCGGCGAATATTCTACATAGAAATTATATTCTTCTAACAAAAGTCTAAATTTTGTTAATCTCGATGATGGTTCTTTGAGTGAAAACAAATAAACTAAAGGTCTATGATCTGTCAAGATGTTGAACCTTCTTCCAAATAAATATGGTCTATAGTGTTTAATAGCCCATACTATAGCTAGCAGTTCTTTTTCTATAGTGCTATAATTTTTCTCAGCACTATTTAATGTCTTACTTGCATATGCTATAGGTCTATCATCATTATTTGAAAGTACTGCTCCTAGAGCAAAACCTGAAGCGTCTGTTCTCAATATAAATTCGCCTTCAAAATTTGGGAATTGTAAAATTTTTGGACTTATCAAAAATTCCTTGATTGCTTCGAAAGCTTCGACACAATCTTTTGTAAAGTTAAATTTAACGTCTTTTTTCAGTAGTTTATTAAGTGGAATTGTTATTGATGCAAAATTTGGTATAAATTTTCTGTAATAGTTTGCAAATGCAACGAATCTTCGTACTTCGTCCGCATTTTCTGGTTGTGGAAATTTTCTAATCGCGTCAGATTTTGATGGATCTGGCCAAATGCCTTTCTCCGAAATTATATGGCCTAAATATAAAACCTCCTTCTTTAGAAAACTACATTTTCCAGGATGAATTTTCAAATTTACGTCTCCTTTGAAAAACTTCGATAAGATTTCTGTTATGGGATTCTAAACAATTCCCGAAAATTATCAAATCATCCAAACATACAAAACATCTAGAATATGTTAACCCTGACATTGCTATCGACATCATTCTTGAAAACGCACTGGGTGAAATTTTCAAACCCATTGGTAATCGTGTCAATTGGTAATGTCCATTTTCAGTGGAAAACGCCGTACATGGTCTACTTTCTTTATCTAACTCCATTTGATAATAACCCTGACTAAGGTCTATGCATGAAAAGTATTTCGCGCCTCCTACCATATCATATATATCGGTAATATTTGGTAGTGGAAATTTATCATCCTCAATAACGTCATTAACTTTTCTATAATCGATTACCATCCTAAATTTTTGTAATCCTGTTATTGGATCCTTTTTCTTTGGTACTATCAATACTGGTGAATTCCATGCTGATTTTGAGGGTTCTGCTATCTTATTTTCCACCATTTTCCGTATTTCTTCCTGAATATCCTTTTTCTGAGAGTGTGGTACTCTGTATGGTTTTGTATATTTAGGTATTGTTCCTTCTCTTAATTGAATTTTAACTTTATCAACATTTGTGATTGTTAATTTGTCTCCATTTAAATGAAAAATGTCGTTAAATTTGTTTTACACAATTTATTTCCTCTGCGTTTAAGGTGTCATAATTAATTTCTTTTAACAGTTTCTCTGCACGTGTTTGTGGTTTTTCTTCTGATAGTTCGTAATTTAATATATAATGGTCGTTTAGACTAAAAGATTCTGGTTCAATCCAGCTTAATTTTACGTCACTATCTCTTGTGTTTAATATTTTGATTGGTATTTTACCCTTTATGGTTTGGGATATCGATCCAGCCATGAAAACCCCTTCGCATAATTCTGATTGATGAAATATGCGTTCACCTGTTAATTTTGTGTCTATCCAATAGGTAGCTTCACAACGTGGTTTTACCCTTATGGTATTGAAATTTTCTTTACTTAGTATTGGTAAAATGATTTTTTCATCATCTATATTAAGCTCAAGAATAAATTTATCCAAATTTATTTTGGCTTGAAAATCTTTTAGAAAAATTGCTCCCAAAATACCATCTACTGGTACGGGAAAATTATTTTTAACAATATGAAAATTGTAATCAATGTTTATTGATTGAAAATTTAATCTGTTAACACAAGTCCCTAATGTTTCGAGATGTCCCGAAATCCCATGAATAGTTGTTTTATTATTTGTATCTATTCTATTGTCTGTTAAAATATTTTCTTTAATGGTACAGATGGATGCACCCGTGTCTATTAAAAATGTCGCGTTTTTGTTATTTATTTTAATGTCTATATATAGTCCATTTGAAATATGTAGTGTGAAAATAACGTCATCGCCTAATTTGTGTAATCCCCTCCCGATTGGTTGGCTTCCCCCTCGGTGGGTTGCTCGTTTCCCTTTTCGGTAATTGCGAGGATTCTTGGATTTGGTACATTTTCGTTGGCTGTTCTGTTGTTGTAATTGCCATTTCCATTTCCATTTTGACGTCTATTTCCTGTATAATTTCTACTTCCGTTATTATTTGAATTATTATTATTGTTGTTGTTATAGTTTCGATTATTATTGTTATTATTATTATTGTTATTATAGTTTCGATTATTATTGTTATTATTATAATTTCGATTATTGTTATTATTTTTATTATAATTTGAATTATTACCATTATTTCTATAATTATTATTATTATTATTATTATTGTGATTATTATTATTTCTGTAATTATTATTTCTATTATTGTTATATCCGTTATCATTATATCTATTATTTGAATTATTATTATATCTGTTGTAATATAAATTTTACAATCATAAAAATGTTCTATTATATTTCTTTATTTTAATCTCACCTTTTTACTAATGTTTAATTTTCACTTTAACTATTTATTTTTAAATAAAACACCTTAAGTTTTTACTAATTATTCAATTTTTCTTTATTATTTATAATTATGTAGTAAATTTTGTTAATTCACTATAAATTTATTTATCAATTTTACTTGTTCAAAATTATATATTTTTAATTATTTTAATTACTATTTCATTATAAACTTATCTAAATTTTACAATTTGATTTTTATAAATTTTTTATATAAATAGTATTCTATCAAATTAAATTAGTTGTTCTTATATGAGAATCACGGTTCTGATTTTTAATTAACTCTTTTAATTAACACCGATTAACTTTTAATTAGGCAGAATAATTGCTTTAATTTTTAACTGCTCTGTTTAATTAAATTACGATTTAAAATTGAAACTTAATTTTCTTTATCCGATCGACTGGCCAAAATTTTCATTTTTCTTTCTATTTTATTTTGTTGGAGAGCTTTTTTGGCTTTCCAAAATCTTTCCAATAATTTTTTGGAAAACCAATCAGCTTCTCCAACAAAATAATTTAAATTAATTTTAATTCGATTGGTTAATTAATTTTACGCGTTGTCAGCACAGAGAAATTATTATTTATTGAATTAAATTATTTCTCTGTGCACGAGCAACGCGTAATTTGAAACTTTTGTTTTTCATTAATTAAATTTAATAATTTTATTAATTTGAAATATATTGATTTCCGTTGTGAATTGAAGCACAGGGTGCCTCAATTCACAACACCTTCCCTCTTAGAAAAAATATAAGGGTCGAAGATTTTCTTCGACTCTTATATTTTAAAATTAATTATATATATATATTTTTATATATTTTTTTTTTTTTTTTTACTTTATAAAAACATGTATATTTGTATATTTTTACTATATATTTGTTAAAAAATTTGTGTATTTGTATATTTTTATTTCTTTTATAAACATAAAAAAAATTTTTTATTTCCTTTTTACATATGTATATATTTTTTTTCTAAACATTTTTTTTTATATTTTATATATTTTGTCTAAATATTTTATATTCTTGTAATTATATATATATTTTTTTTTTTATTTTACATTTACTATATATATTTTATTTTAAAAAGTAATTCTTTTGTTTCATTAAAAACTTTTATATATAAAAATCCTTTCGTTTTATTTTATTAATAAAAATTAAGTTAATAAAGTTTTATATAAAATTATACAATCATATTTATGCATATATATTTTTTATAATTATATTTATGCATATATATTTTATTATAAATTTATTTTATTTTTAGTAAAATTTATGACAAAAAAAATGTATATATATATTAAAATTTAAGAAAAGGAATAGGAATTTAAGGAATAAGGATAAGAGTTTTTTTTTTTGCATATTATCCCTATTATTTGTTTTTGAGCGTTCACGCTCCCCTTTCCATTTTATCCAAAAAAAATTTAAAAAAAAATTTTTTATTAATTTTTTTTTTATTTATTAATATTAAAATTTTTTATTTTAATATATTTTTTAATTAATATTAATATACTTTATTTTTACGCTTCCACCTATGTTTTTTATACCTATGATTTAATTTTAGTATTTTATTATTTAATTTTCTTAATGATAAAATAATAACATTAAGAATAGGGGTCAATTTTGGTTTAAAATTTTTATTTTTAATACCCGTAGTATTAACATTTATTTGAAATACAATGATAAAAGTATTATTATTTTTAATTAAATAATTATTTTGATTTGTTATTATTTTCCGTGCAGTTATTTTGAATTCTTCTATATTTTTTATTTCCTTATTTTGTTTTAAAAATTTAGTTTTAAAAATGTCTGCTGTTTTAAAAATTATTTCCATTTTTTCTTCTTTTTCAATATTAACATTAGTACTATTTAAACAAAATTCTTTATTAAAAAATTCCATTTCTTTATTTATATTTTCATTAATATTATTATCTCCAACAATTTCGTCTTCTATCAATATACCAGTACACACTTTTGTACTTAAATCATTTTCTTCTACTACAACTTCTATAACTTCTACTACTTCTACTACATTTTTATTAAAACATTTTACTTCTATATATTCTTCAAAATAAAATTCTTCCACAATTACTCCTACATTGTTTTCTATAATAATATTCGCCTTTTCTTCCTTATTTAATTTAACAATTCTTGTGTTAATATCTTCTTTTAAATTCATAAATTTTTGTTCTGTTTTAAAATCATCTGTACAATTTTTAGTTGCTTTCCAGATTTGAGACTCTTTGTCTAAAAGATTTTTTGCCTTAGAAAATAAATAATTTTTATAGTTTACTATATGCACGTTATTAAAAATCCCTTTAATCATTTGTATTTTATCTCCTGTTATTTCTTTGTAATTTTTTTTCGATTTATTTTCTTCATGTGTAGGGGTCATTGCAATGTTCCCCAAAATACCATCATTTGGTAACTTAATTTTCTTATTCTCGATTTCTGTTTCGTTTTTTACTTTACCTTCACAAGAGCCTATATTAGAGCTAACAAAATTTATTTCCATTTCATTATTTTTATTAATTTTATTATTTTCTTCTTTATCTTTTGTTAAATTATTACATAATTCAGGATCTATCCAATAATATTTTTCTAAATTAATTATTGGCTCTTGTAAAGTTATTTTGCCCTCCGAAAGGAATGAGCTGGGCTCTTTTAGTTCACTCCGTCCTCGTTTCCCGCAACCATTGTCATTTTGGATTCATAGGATTTACGAGCTTCACAATTTAAAATTGTATGTCCTTTCCTTGCACACCATTCACAAGGGGTCTTTTCTAAACTTTCTTCGTTATTTAATGCGAGTATCCTTTGATTTGCAAAATTATTATTTCCCGAACGTAGTTTAAAACAATGAGTGGATTCATGTCCATTCATTCCACAATTAGTGCATTGCACTGGTGTTAACTGGCTTTGCCATGTACAATCTCTACTAAGGTGACTTGGTTCACCACACTTAAAACATTTAATCGTCGTATTTGCAGTTGTTCCTTTAAATGGAACCTTGTTATTACCATTATTATTACCATTATTATTGTTCCTATTGTTATTATTATTATTGTAATTATTATTATAATTATTATTATAATTACTTGTATTATTTTTATTGTTGTTTGGAAAATTATTACCACTAACCATATTGTAATTTCTGTTAGGGGTGTTATTGTTGTTATTAAAATTATTGTTGCTACTACTGTTTGAGAATTGTTTATTATTATTATTATTATATTTATTATTATTTGTAAATTGAGCATTATTGTTGTTGTTGTTGTTGTATTTAAAATTCCCTGTTGTTCCCCGGAAATAATTATTATTACTATTATTTCTAAAATTGTTTCCATGATTTAACCGGTTATTATTTGGTTGTTGCCAATGTCCGCCATTTTCATTTAATTTTTTCATCATAGTGGTTAATAAATTCATCATTTGGTCCCCTTGATTATTACTACCATTTTTATCCGAACTCCCTATATTTCCTAAGTTCCTTGTTTCATTCAAATACTGTCGAGCCGCTCCTATGGACACTCTTAAGTTTTCGGGGTTTTTAAAGATTAAATATTGTTTCAATTCCGATGAACGCAGTCCTCCTAAAAATATTCTTTTTGCGGTTATTTCCATTTCGTTTATTAAGGCTCGTCCCTCGTTTTGATACCTTTCATTGACTCTATTTCTATATGCCGCCAATTTTTCTGCTATTCTTTCCCCAAATAATTCCACTGATTCGTTTTCGTATTGATACATTCCCATCATTTCTGATGCTAATGTAGCCATATCCTTGCTCTCTATAAAACGATTACTTAAAATATCTTTATATTGGTTAAAGTTTTCACCGTTGGCATATCTGAAAAGTGCGTTGGCTGCACCTGTCAGTTTACTTGTTATTAAAATTCTTAATAATATTCCCTTTCGTTCATCTCTGGTCAATTCGTATGCTTGATGAGCTAATTCGAGAAAATTATTTAACTCATTCTCAATGTCCAACCCTACACCCGAAAATGTTGGAACTTGTACTAAAAATGTTTTTGTTATTTTTTCCACTGGTAACAATGTTGGTTCCAAATGATATGAGTTGTCGTTTGTAAAATTCTCCGCAACGTACTCCTCTCGATGTTGTAGTGCAATTGGTGGGTGTGGTGGAATAGGGGTCGAGTTTAATCCTGATGGTCCCGGTTTATTTATTGTTCTATTTGTATTATTTGCTTTTTGGAAATTAAAATAATGGGGGTCGTTTATTGGATTCATTTTGTCACTTGTTTTTATATTCAAAATTTTTCTTTCCGTTTTGGCAATTATTACTTTATTTCTTCTAGTTTTCCTTTGTTTCCTTATTGGGCCAATTCTGTTGTATTTCGCTCCTGACCTCAATGTTCTAAAACTTTTTCTATTTTCTGATATTCGTTCTCCTTGTACTTGATGTAAAAAATCAACAAAGTTATTTCTATCCAATACTTCTAAATTTGGTTCCGCTTCTATATTTTCTACGTTTGTTTTCGTTTGTTCGTCCGAATTTTCAAATTCCGGACTTGAATTTAAAAATGTAAATGTTGATATTCTCTTTGAAAATTTTAAAATTGATTGCGCCAACGTTGGGGGTTTTGAATTTTGCGACATTAGTTTATAAAAAAAATTTTAAACAACAACAATAATTTATATATGCTTTTTTTTTATATTACGATTTAGGGGTCATTTTTTTTTTTATTGAATTTTAGTAATTTTTTTATTTTAGGGGTCATTTCTCATAAAAATTTCGGTGAAAAAATATTTTAGGGGTCGAAAAAATTTATTTTATTTTTTTTTTTTTAAATTTTATGTAATTTCATTTATTTATATTATTTTATTTAACGAAAATCATTTTAAAATAAAATTATTTAAAATAAGATACTCTTTTATTTTTTTTTTATTCATTTCCTAAAAGTATGCAACAATAAAAAATATTATTTGTTTGTTGATTAAAATGTTTGTCTCAAAAAATATAAGTTTCTTAACTCCTAAAATTATGCAAAAAATATTTTATTCATTTCCAAAAAAAATTATGTTTTATAAATGTTCATAATATAATCCTTAAATGATTTTAAAAAAAACGCGCTTTGCTCTAATGAAACCTACGTACGTCATTTAAAATATTTTAATTAATACCAATTTTATATTAAAAATTGACAAAATTATTTTATATAAAAATGATCAAACGTAATTTGAAAATATATATATATATCATTTTATATATATGTATATATAATTTTCGTCATTACGAACAAAAAATAATGAATGAAATTTTAATATAAAATTAAAATATAGGGTAACGAAAAAAAAATGTTGGTTATTAAAACCAATTTTTATTAAAAATTTTTAACACTTATGTAAAAAATTTTTTTATTAAGTTCTTTATTTTTACACAGCCCTGTGTCAACTTAGTGCACAATTTTATTTTGCACTTTCTGTACACAGTTTTGTATTAAATTAAATAAACTTAACCTTTTTCACCGTAATTAGTTTTGTTACCCTATTTTTATGTCGATTTTACTTTGATAATAATACACTTCTATGTATATTATATTTCACGTAAACAAAACTTTATTATAAAATTTTTAAATTCAAATTGATCAAAAACGCACAATTTGCAATTTATACTTGGAGAATAAAAAAAACTTTTATGTATACAAATAAAAATTATAATATGTGATAATAATGTTTAATAATTTATGATTTTTCATTGTATAGGTATTTGTACATATATGACTCTTATTTAAAACTTTTACTTATTATTTTTTATATACCTATGTATGTGTATCCCAATTTTATTTATTTTATACCTATTTTATTTTAAAATTTTATTGAAGAGAGAAAAATTGAAATTAGGTTAACTATTAGGATAGGTTAAGGTTTTTGGTAGTATATAAGAAAAAATATCTTTTTTTTTGTATATGTATATTTATACATATATTATTTTAGGGGGTTCTTTCATATGTATATGCATTTTATTTTATTTTGTATTAACTTTGTATATAAAGTAATATTTTGATTGATAATATTTTATTCACTAGGAATTTCAAGTAAAAAGGATTTTTTATATATATTTTTTATATAATTTCAAAGGATTTTATATAAATATTATTTTATATAGTTTATATATTTAAAAATTTTATTTTACTTTTTGGCCATTAATTTAAATTTTTCATAAAAATTTTTTTTTCTAAATTAACAAATTCTTTTATTTTATTTTTCAATTTTTTTTTATTCTTTTAATTTATTTTAAAAAAAAAATTTTTTTTTCACACAATTTTTTGTCATTTAATTAGATTCAAAAATTTAAATTTTTTAATTTTTTGCCAAAAAATAAATTTTATTATTCTCCATTATTAAGACTATTAGATTTGGAGTAATAATAATTATAAAAAATAATGAAGATCCGTATCTTCCTAAAGATTTCGATTTATTCATTTTAAAAAAAAATTATTTTTACAAAAAAAATTGATTTTATATTTTGTTATATATATTTTCTATTATATATATATATTTTTAAAATATTTAGCAACCCGTGTTTTTATATATTTTTATATTAGAAAAAAAATGACTTACTACTTTACAAAAATTTTTCAAAAAAAATTTCCCTTTTTTTTGTTTTTTCTTTTTCTGCTACCAGCTTCTTCTTCTGCTATTTTGTTAAAAAATTTCTGCTATTCTACTGCAACTTTTAACTGCAACCTTTATTTAATCTGCTCCCACTTTTCTACTGCAACTTTGCTGCTATCACTGTTGTTTAATTTTATTAAAATTCTGCTACCACTTTTTTTTTTTTTTTTTTAATTTTGATATATTTTTTTTTTTAAATTATTAACTTTATTAAATTTTTTTTTTTTTTTTTTTTTTTGATTTTTTATATTAATGTCCACTTTGATTTGCGATAAAAATTTTTATTTTTACTTTCATTTATCCCGTTTTACCGAACACTAAATTCTTTTGGATGAGAAACGTACTTCTCATCCTGTCCGCAGCGCCAATGTTGTAATATAAATTTTACAATCATAAAAATGTTCTATTATATTTCTTTATTTTAATCTCACCTTTTTACTAATGTTTAATTTTCACTTTAACTTTTATTTTTAAATAAAACACCTTAAGTTTTTACTAATTATTCAATTTTTCTTTATTATTTATAATTATGTAGTAAATTTTGTTAATTCACTATAAATTTATTTATCAATTTTACTTGTTCAAAATTATATATTTTTAATTATTTTAATTACTATTTCATTATAAACTTATCTAAATTTTACAATTTGATTTTTATAAATTTTTTATATAAATAGTATTCTATCAAATTAAATTAGTTGTTCTTATATGAGAATCACGGTTCTGATTTTTAATTAACTCTTTTAATTAACACCGATTAACTTTTAATTAGGCAGAATAATTGCTTTAATTTTTAACTGCTCTGTTTAATTAAATTACGATTTAAAATTGAAACTTAATTTTCTTTATCCGATCGACTGGCCAAAATTTTCATTTTTCTTTCTATTTTATTTTGTTGGAGAGCTTTTTTGGCTTTCCAAAATCTTTCCAATAATTTTTTGGAAAACCAATCAGCTTCTCCAACAAAATAATTTAAATTAATTTTAATTCGATTGGTTAATTAATTTTACGCGTTGTCAGCACAGAGAAATTATTATTTATTGAATTAAATTATTTCTCTGTGCACGAGCAACGCGTAATTTGAAACTTTTGTTTTTCATTAATTAAATTTAATAATTTTATTAATTTGAAATTTATTGATTTCCGTTGTGAATTGAAGCACAGGGTGCCTCAATTCACAACATATCTATTACTATTTTGTCTGTTTTGGTTATTATTATAATTATTATTTCTGTTATTCATATAGCTCATTACTTCGCTGGATCTTTCGGTACCTGGATCCAATTCAAGTAGATGATTACAGGCTTCCTTAAATTCTGTATATCTATTACAGTCCAACACAATTTTGTACCTGTCGTTAACTCCCTTTTTTAGAAAAGCTAAACCCCTTCGGTTATTCGCTGCTGTTAATGTTGGTCTTGCCGTTTCGCTTTGTTGCTGAACTTCCAATTCAGTCATGCGTGAAATCAGACCTTCAATGTCTGTGACGAATTCTCGCATTGGTCGATTTCCTTGCTTAGTATTATTCAATTTATTTTGAATAATTTCAATAGAGTCCTTACAACCACATTTTGTTTTTAGTATATTTTTTAGTTCCGAAAAAGTGGTAACTATGGTTGTTCCGATTTCTGTTAGTGCTTTGCCTTGTATTTTGCATTTTGTTAAGAATTTTATCAATATAGCCCGATCTTCAGCTTTCAATATGTCGTGATAAAATTCTACGCTTTTTATAAAATCTCTGATTTTTTCTTCTCTTGTCTCTTCTTTTTCTATAAGTAATGTGGGCAGCTTTTGCGCCACATTAAAATCAAAATTAGCCATTCTGCTATTTGATTCTTCCACTATATTTTCCAAATCTTCTGCCTCCTTATAATCGTCTTCGTTACTTAACTCCTCTTGTTTTATTTCTGGTATCAGTTCTTCTGTATTTTCTTCCTCACTCTCCTCTCTTATTGTTTCGTTAAGATACTCTGCAGATTTGTCATCTAAAATTTTACTGACTTCTTCGTATAATTTATCGAATTTTTCTTTATTTGCTAGCGCTAATTGATTGTTTACTATATAAACTTTTCTCCAAGTTTCCGAAAAGTTTGTTTTAATCTCCTGAATAAAGGCTATTTTACTTAAAATATACCCAGAACTATACTTTCTATTGGTGACCGGTCGATTCCACTAGAACAATTCCACTAGACACAATTCCACTAGAAACATTTTTTTTCAAAATATTTATCTACAACATTTAAATTATACTGCGGCAAGTGTTACTTGCCGTTTAATGTTATTATCTAAATATTTCTTTGCTTTGTACAATACGAAATAAATCACGATAACCGGTGCTAAGATAATAATTATTAATTGAATGTCCGAATAGCTTCTTTTACTATTATCGACACTGTTGGTGGATACACCAGCATTGTTATTAACGAAGATTTCTTCCTCTTTGGTGGAAGAACTTCCCATGTTAAAAAAATATATTATTATCAACACAATGCAAAGAAATATTTAAATTTATATAGATAATATTTAAATTTACGTAATGTTACGCTATCGAAAAGAATTTTCAAAAAAAAACAAGAATCATTCACGATACATATACAGATGTATGTATAAAGTAATTTATTTACTTTTGGGTTATGGTTTATTTTGGGTTATGGTAATTCGGTTTTTTTCCAAAAAAAAATGATTTCTAAATTATTCTTTATATTATGTTCATTACTAATAATGAAAATTTTCCGATAACATGTGTTATGTATATATCAAAGTATTTGGAATTTGATATTTTTGTTTTATTTATATTTTCTCTTATTTTTTTTTCTTTTTAGTTATTTTTCTTTTTCAAGTGCAATTGACCCTTCATTTGTCGTATTGCATATTTATTTATAAAAGTAAAATTTTTTTTTTCCGTTATTTTTCTTTTTCAAGTGCAATTGACCCTTCCTTTGTCATATTGCATATTTATTTATAAAAGTATTTCAAATTATATATTGTATATACGTATTATTATTTGTTTTCTTAGATATACATATATATTACCTAAATATTGTCTATATACTTTGTTTTTTTTTTATATTTAGTTCATATTTATTATTCTTTAAATTTACATATACATAGGATATTTATTTATTATTAAAATTACATATACATAGGGTATTTATTTCATATTTATTGTTTTCTTTAAAATCATATTTATTATTTTTCTTTAAAATTACATTTATTTCATATTTATTATTCTTTAAAATTACATTTATTTCATAATTATTAAAATTACATTTATTTCATATTTATTATTATTTGTTTCATAATTATTATTCTTTAAAATTACATTTATTTCATATTTATTATTCTTTAGAATTACATATATTTTCTTTTTTTTTAAATATATATATATATATTTATATTAATTTATCTATTTATTTAAATTTCTGTAGGGAAACAGTCAAAACAACGTTGAAACAATTCGTCCAACTTGTTGGCGTTGTTCTTCCTTCTTTCTTTTTTTCTGCTGCCTGCTTCTCCTTGGCCAGCGCCTTAAATCTTTCTTTCTCCTCTGGTTTTACCGCTAATCTTTGCAGTCTCTTCAGTTCGCCAATCTCCTTCCTGGCTTTTGCTGCCTTTCCTCCTCGTTTCTTGTTTTTTATGGGAGTTGGTACAGCTTCTACGACGTTGTTGTGTTGTTGTTGTTGAAATGTTTCCTTCTATATTCCTCCAGACTGATTGGTCTTGGGCCAGCCTTCTTATCTTCTTCTAGTGCTCTTTTTAAATCGCCTCCTGGCAGGATCGCCATGTAATATCTGGCCCAATCTGTCCGATCTTATGTTAACTACTCCCCTTGGATACCTATATGAGGGTATCCCCGATTGGTCGTAGGACTATTATATAAATAAATCCAATCCAATAACCTTAGCTAAAGAGCCTGAGTTAAACTAAAATTAGCTAAAGAGCCTAGTTCAGTTGGATTGGAAATATATTATTTTATTCTAATGGTAGCGAGTAGCCTAGTTAAAATAAAACAGTTGGTTTAACTTTCAAGTTAAAAGTGAATCTTTATTTTATTCATATTATCTTTTATAACCTAAATCTATTCGTTACATACTTATTATTTATTAGTTACTTATTTCTAATTATTGGTAATATTTGCTAACGCCAGCAATCCTTAAATTTCTTTATAACTATTCTTAGTTTCAAATATTATTTAAAGTATTGCACATATAAATATATATATGCATATATATATTTACATGATCACCAATAAGAGAACATTATATGCATATATATATATAAAAGAACAGTATGCATATATATAAATGCATTGGAATATATGTGTTATTAACATGTATACCACACAGAACATAACCATATTTGGTGATATTTTGTAAACAAACAAAGTGAAAGTCGATGCCCGTTTGACCTACACTTTTGTTTACATTAAAACATAAACATATGACGAATATTTTCGTATATGTTTAGTGGCATATATCACAGGCAATAATTTATACGATTCCGAAGTATTCCATAATTCCATTTTTTTTCTCCGTCGGAGTGGAAATCTCCGACGGAATATCTTCCGAACGGAATTCATGATTTATGTGATTATCGTGAATTTTATTTACACCACATTGATAGTACTTTCATATTATACATAACAAACATATAATTTAATTTGTTTAATTAAAATTTTGCGCAAATATTAATAAATTTTAATAATCATTTTAAATTTATCGTCTTTCGCATTGGTATCGCTTTTGCATCAAACATAATAGAATACGCGGTGTTGCATACAGTGTCAATATTGGGTGACAGTTAAATACTTTTGTTGTGCATATTGAATTAAGGTACACACACAAATAACGCAACTTTCAAACGCGTTTTTTTTATTAAGGCAAATACACAATTAACGAAACGTTCACGCATTTTAGAAACTTATATAAATTAACATTTGAATTTGTTTGAAATTTTTTTTATTTTGTAAATAATTTGGAAATTTAGATTAACAATTTGTCAACAATTTATTAAATTTGAGTTTTATCAATTAAGTATACTAGAGTAATACTAAATTTTATTATTATAATTACTACCCTAAATATTCTTATAATTACTACCCTAAATAAAAATTATTATAATTACTACCCTAAATTGATAAACTCATTTTGAGTTTATCAATTTTATTTTAAATTTTAATTTAATTTGTTTAAATCTTTTTTTTTTAATTTAATTAATATTTTTTTTTAACAAAATATATACAATTTTTTTTCATTATTTAATAAATAAATAATTAGATCGTAAGCGAAGCATAGTCTTTTATTTTTTAGTTCACGGAGAAGAATTTAATTAATTTTAATTTTATCTAGCTCACCGAACATTTTGGTCCTTCGAACCGGATATATTGTAACGCGCGGTCCGATTAATAATTATTGAATATTTAGGGTAGTAATTGATTGTTTTCATTTCATTTTATGTCAGTGGTGCAATAGTTGGCAATTTAAAGGCAGGGTTAGTTGGTAACGTTTAATTGTTATTGTCCAGTCAGTTTTTTAGCCAAATAAAATTAATCTTTTATCAAACGCTATACCGTGGTTGTATTTTTACATGTCTACGCAACTGAAAGGTGCTCTGACAAAACAGCAAGTTTTGGCAGATAAAATTCAACGGAGCATCATCAACGCCAAGAAAACTAAG
The DNA here is from genome assembly GCA_949752835.1 of Empis stercorea. NCBI lineage: Eukaryota > Metazoa > Arthropoda > Insecta > Diptera > Empididae > Empis > Empis stercorea. Next base: position 32,816,839 of record OX457087.1, on the reverse strand, counting down.
CTTGACAAGAGAAACGTGGGATTCTACGAAACGAAAATTAGTAGTTTGGATGAATAATGGAAGCAGTTTAATGACAAAGATACAATTATTCGTGAATTAATTGCAACATCTGAAGAACAATGCGCTGATAACTACATAGCGAACGATGTGTATGCAGATATAGATGTACTATATACAGAATATATTTGGGAATTAAAGGATAACTTGAGTCTTAAACAACCAGCAGAAGTTAAACAACCAGTCATCACAGATACAACTATGAATGATACAATACATCATGCTAATGTTCAAGTACATCTACCACGTATAACATTGCCGAAATTTAATGGCGATTATTTGGAGTGGTGATCATTTCACGATTTGTTTACCACTATGATTCATGCTAACACACAACTGTATCCAGTACAAAAACTACAATATTTGAAAGGATGTTTAGTTGGTGAAGCGGAACGACTACTAAGACACATTCCAATTACAAACGATGATTATGAAACTGCTTGGACAAAATTGAAATGCAGATACGAAAATAAAAGATTATTAGTAAACACACAAATAAAATTATTAGTGAATTAACCAAAAATACTCACCGAAAGTAGCAAGGCATTAAAATAACTTATTGAAACCACAGAAGAATGTGAACAGCAATTAAAATCACTAGAATTTGATATATCCATATGAGATACAATTATCATTTACTTACTAGTACAAAAAGTACCATTTGTAACAATGCGACTTTGGGAAGAAGAGTTAGGTGATGGACAAGATCTTCCGTCACTAGACAAATACAAGATTCAGAATTTTGGAAGCCGTATCACATTCAACAACAACTAGTAAAACAACAACAATCACCAAAAGTTATCATAGCGCTACAAATACTAAATGTCCAACTTGCAATGGTTCACATTACTTTGGAACATGTTTTTTTTTTTTTTTTTTATGTCTGTTGTGTTACTATTTATTACACTAAAACTGGTCACTTTGACCAACCATCAGCTTTATTTTGAAAATTCTTAATCTAATTTTATGTATTACTTAGTTCACCCAATGGCTTACTAATGTGTAATTTGTCATTTTATATCATGATATTTACTTTCACTAAAGTAAATCATGTGGTCTTTTGCGTTTTAGTCTTCTTGTGTAGGTGGTAGTAATAGCAAGCGAAATCTGCTTCTGCATTGATATGATTAAGTAACTTTTCATGATGTTTTACAGCAACATTCCTGATTTCTTCACTAACATATGTTATTTTTAGGTCTCTATGTAGATCTATGTTCCTTACATACCAGGGGGCATTGACCATATTACGAATAACCTTATTTTGAAATCTTTGCACCATGTTTATATTACTTATGCTTGCACATCCCCATAACTGGATGCCGTACATCCATATTGGCTTTAATAGTTGATTATATATTAGGATTTTGTTATTTATAGCTAGTCTAGATTTTCGTCCAATAAGCCAATATAATTTTCTATATCTTAAGTTGAGTTCAGCTACTTTTGTTTTTATGTGCTCCTTCCATTTAATTTTGGCATCCAACGTCATACCAAGATATTTGGCTTTATTTTCATAGGGTACTATGTTACCGTTTAGATATATTGGTGGTACATTATTTGTAGCTCTGTTTGAAAATATAACATGAATAGATTTTGTGTCATTGAGTTTTATCCTCCACTTATTTGTCCAGTTTTGTATCATATTGTTTGCTTTTTGTACCTTTTCGATTGCTTCATCTAGATTTTTGTCTGTAGCTACGATAGATGTATCATCCACAAACGTTGCCATATGCACGTCTTCTGCCACTGGTAGGTCACAAGTATACAGCACATATAATGTTGGTCCTAGGATGCTTCCTTGAGGAACACCAGCTTTTATTTCTTTTATCTCAGAATATTCTTCATCTTGCTTTACTCTAAAACTTCTGTTTTTCAGGTATGACTCTAGAAATTTCACATGTTTCTTTGGCAGCAGTTTGTTTAGTTTATGTATTAAACCTTCATGCCAAACCCTGTCAAACGCCTGGGCTACATCTAAGAATATCGCTGAACTATATTTCTTATTCTCAATTGCATTTTCTATGACATTTGTTATCCGATGTATTTGTTCAATTGTGGAATGCTTTTCCCTAAAGCCAAATTGAAATGATGGTATTAAATTTTTTTCTTCAATAATATTTTTGAGCCTTTTTATGTATAATTTTTCCATTACTTTAGAGATAATAGGAAGTAATGAAATTGGACGATACGACTTGACATCATTATTAGGTTTGCCTGGTTTCTGTATCATGATAATTTCTGCCATTTTCCATATGTCAGGAACATAACTTAATCTGAAGGCTGCATTAACCAGCAGCGTTAGCATTATGATTCCCTTCTTAGGTAACTTAGCGAGGACTTCAGCTGTTATGAGGTCATATCCGGGAGCTTTCTTCTTGGCTAAGTTGTTAATTTATTTGGCGACTTCTCTTGGTGTTACTCGTGTAATGTTTTGATTGTTTTCATTTGCTATCTCCTCTAGTATGGTAACATTTGTCACAGCATGAGGTTTAAAAATGTCTGCAAGGTGTGCTGCAAATACTTCTGCTTTCTGGATGTTGTTTTTGGCCCAAATACCATTACTATCTTTTATAGGTGGAACGTGTGAAATTTGAGAGTTGTACCTTTTGGTGGCTTTCCATAAAGCATAATTTGTTTTTTCACCAGCTGTTAGATTTTGAAGATAGTTAGTCATTTCAGATTCTTTCAACTTAATGATTTCTCTTTTCAGCTTTTGTGCAAGATTATTCATAATGTTTTGGTCCGCTGGATCTCTCGTGGACTGCCATCTCTTTCTAGCTCTTCTTTTAATTGCAACTAAGTCCTTAATCTCTCTAGGATAATTTATACCTTTTGTGCGATGTGTTACTATCTTCGTGTTGTTCCATGCTGCTCTCTGGATAATTTTTGTAAATTTTTGCGCTGCATCTTCTAGCTGGTATTCATTACTTAATTTTACCTTTAGATCAGTGAACATTTCTATTTATAGCTTAAAACTTTCCCAGTCTGTGGTGTTGCTCACTAATGTTGGGCGTTCTACTTTTTTTATTATTTTTTCACTGAGCGTTAGAATTACTGCAGTGTGATCAGAGTTCAGATCTAATTTATATTCAAGCGCTACATAGTTGGGAGACACCTTCCTTACTATAAAGAAATCAAGTAGATCGGGAATTTTGTTCACATCCGAAGGCCAATACGTTGGTCTACCAGTAGACAGAGCTTTACTTCCGTTTTGATCAATGGCTTCTTTTAGCTGCTTACCTTTAGTAGTTGATAATCTTGATCCCCATTCTACATGTTTCGCATTGAAGTCGCCTCCAACGATGTATCTATCTCCTAGCAGTTCAAGCATATTTAAGTAATCGTTCTTTTTTAGATTGAACTTTGGTGGACAATAAGCTGCACCTACTGTGATTTTTTGTTTGCTGGATTCTACCACCACCATAGTTAATTGTATTTCATCTGTCTGTATATTATTTTCTAAGTGATGTTTTATGTTATTTTTGATTAATATTGCACTGCCCCCTTTAGCTTGCTCACCTGGATGGTTTGCAAAGTAACTTTTATATCCTTTCATATTTAGATACATTTGACTAGTCATATGCGTTTCAGATAGGAGACATATGTCAATTCTGTGCATATTAAGAAATATGTTTAGTTCTCAGGCTTTATTTATTACTCCATTGGCATTCCAGGTGGCAATTCTAATATCTTTCATCTCCATTATAAGATATGTGTTGCCGATGATATTGGTAAGTAAACTTCCATTTTTTCCAATCTTTTAGCCAGCTCACCAACTGCTACTAAGATGTTCTGTAGCACTGCGTTCTGAAGGATGACTGCATTTTGTGGATTACCCTCTGGTTGCTGATACATTTTAGCTGCTTGTGCATAGCTAATTTCTTTAGTGACCGCTTGAGATGTTTCATTTGCTACGTTCCTTCCGCTGTTTGTTAGGATTTTTCTTCTTTTTTGAAGCTCTCTAGCTATGGTACATCCCCTGTAATTTGCGGGGTGCGATTCGCCACAATTTGAGCATTTAGCTGGTAAATCTTTGGGCTTTAGGCAATCTATGGTAAGATGATTCCCTGCACACTTCACACATATTGGTTCTCTTTGGCAATATTTGGTCGTATGACCATATCTTTGGCACCTTTTACACTGTGGTATTTGGTTATTGGACTTGAGCGCTTCGATCTTAATTTTCATATGGTTTAGATGTTGTAATTCAAAGATCTTTTTTATGTCTTCGCCATTTTCAAACGTTAATATAAATAGAGGAAGTTTGGTTACATATTCCTTTCCATTTATTTTCTTCTTAATAATTTTATTTTCTACACTCAGTATTTTAAATTTCCTTTCCAGCAATTCATTTTTAATTTCATCTGTGTCACATGTTGGGTGCAGATTTCTAGCCATTACCCTAATTGGTCTAGTGATTTTGTTTTCGTATGAGTGCCATTCATATTTATTCTCACTAGCATGCCTGGTAAGCTCTCTGTAGTCATTTTCTGAATTAACATTAACTTTTAATTGATTTTTTCCGAACATGGCTGTGGTGAATTCTAAATTTCTTTCTTTTAATTCTTTGTTCAAACCTGAGTAATTTGTAATATTACTAAATATGACCGGTGGCGGTTTGTTGTATTTTTTATTATTATTTTCAAACACTGGTTTCACATTTTTTGAGTTTATGCTGCTAGACGGTGAGTATACCTTATCTTTATCCACAGGTGATAACAATTGAAATCTGTTGCTGATACCTCCGAACTTTAAGGATACATTTGGACTAGGTTTGTTTGATATATTTTTTGCAGTAAATTTTAAACTTTTATTTTTATTTTTTAGCATACTGTAACGAGACTCGATGATAGATGAACCATCAGCAATTTTTGTTATTCTATGTTTCTTATTTTTGGTTAGAATCCATTCAGTTTCCTTAGCTACACCAGAAGTTTGATCATCATAATTTTTCTCTATATCTGCATTTGAAGCTTGGTTCATTTTTGGCGAAAACTTACTTTGGAGGGATAGAATAATATTTTTTAGTTCTAATATTTCAAATCTAGCATCCTTCAATTCATTTTCCAGTTTTAGAATTTTTTCTTGTGCTATGAAAGTTGAACCTTCATCTTTATATAATACAGAAAGATTTCCTTCAGATGATATTTTTTTCCTTTTAGGTGTTGGGGTCTTTTCATCATTATTAGACGTCATGAGATCTACAATCGTTCGCTGATGAATATTAAGTGATTTTTCATTTGTTATTTTGTTGTTTAGGTCGACTAACGAATTGCAGCGAGATGGTGATCGCCTTATTTTGTTTGTACCCATAAAAGGGTTTATATCTGATTGTTTTTGTTTTTGTCCAGTAACATATTTCAACACCTTGGCCTGTGACACCACCACTGGTTGTTGTTTTAAATCCTGCAATAATTGATCCCCCCCAGAATCCGTGGGATCGGCCTCGTTTGAGGATGGATTCTCCATTGCTAATGGATTACCATCTGGGGTATTTTTCCTTATTGTTTTACTCATTGCATTATTTACTTTTGAGTTTGATTAAATGAAGTATCTCCTCTTCATCTACCAATCTGGCCGCTCCTTACCTGGAGTACAGTCGCCCACCAAGTCGCCGCTCACTATGAGGACAGACGCGCTTGGATTTGAATTATATTGTGACCTTTAAATTGAATATTTCAAAGTAGCTCACAATACCCGCCATTCTCGTTTGTTCACTGACCCAAGTTACACCACATGGGTTGGTTACCACATCTTTCATTTGGGTTGCTCAGCTTTAACAGGGGAGACCACGGGAAGGTGAGAATTGGCGTGAAAATAGCAGAGGCTAGGTTGATGTAACTGGAGCCCATCATCAATATTCGCAATACTATTTTCATTTCCCCCCCAAACTTTGGAACATGTAAAAAAATTTTACAAATGGACATCAAACAACGTAGAATATGTATTGGAAGCAGTGGTCGATGTTTTAATTGTTTTTCTGGAGGCCATGTTGTCACGAAGTGCACGAGCAAAAACACATGTAGACAGTGTCAAAAAAATCATCACAGTTTGTTACATTTAACAAATCCTAACGTTCATGGATCATCACATAACTCACAGGGTGTTAAGGATCAGCACAGAAATGAAGGGCAAGGTCGTCAAAGAGAAAAGTCGCAATCCAATAGTAATTGCGCAATGACGGAACAATCAGCAAATTTTTTGACAACTGAACAACATGAAGTACTTCTGGCAACAGCATTAGTCGCAGTTTATGATCGAAATGGAAGATCAATAATGTTACGCTGTTTAGTGGATCCTGGATCTCAATCATCGTTTATCACAGAAAGCAGTTGTAAAAGATTGGGAGTTCATGGTACGCCAGCTAAAAATTGAAGTTACTGGTCTCAACACGAGTAAAACAGCAATGGCGAATAGACAAGTAAAAATCCAATTGCATGATCACATGTAAAAATCACACAAGGTGAACGTCAGCATGCTTGTAATCAGGAAAATTACGGATTTATTGCCATCACGCACAACTACAAAAAGGCAGTGGGAGCATCTCAACAATTTAGAATTAGCAGATCCCACATATCATAAACCAGGAACAATAGATATACTTCTAGGGGCAAAAGTATATGCTGAAATCATACAAGGAAGATTGGCTAAAGGTCCTCATGATGCACCAGTTGCAATACAAACAATGTTAGGATGGATAGTTTTAGGAAGTAGTTCCAATATGTACAGTCAACATGTTCAAACTTTTACGATTCGTAAAAATCCAGCAGATGAACTCTGTCATCAATTAAAGCACTTTTGGGAATTAGAAGAAGTATCAACAAAGAAAATCTTGCAACCTGATGAGCAGAAGTGTGAAGAGATTTTCAAAACAACACACAGAAGACTTTCTAACGGGCAATATCAAGTGAAGCTTCCGTTTGTTGGTGGTCGGAATCCAGAGCTAGGTTTATTCAAAGAAATGTCACGACAACGTTATAATATTTTGCAGAACAAATTGAAAAACAGTATCGAATTGGAAAAGGAATATTCAAAATGTTTAGATGAATACATTGAAAAGCAACAGATGGAGATAGTAATTGATAACACGGATGAACCAAATTATTATATTCCACATCACGCTGTATTTAAAGAAAGTACTACAACAAAACTTCGGGTTGTGTTCGACGCTTCTGCAAAATCAACAAATGGAAAATCATTGAACGAACAGATGTTGGTGGGTCCAACAATCCAACCAACACTGTTTGCACCTTTAATGAAATGGCGAAAATATAAAATTGCAATGACGGCAGATATAGAGAAAATGTATCGCATGATTTTAGTACATCCTGATCATCGCAGATATCAAAGGATCATTTGGAGAGATCAAAGGATCATTTGGAGAGTAAGTAAAATGGAACGTGATTACCAACTAAAGACTGTGACATTTGGAACTTCAGCAGCTCCGTACTTAGCAATCAAAACTTTGCAACAATTAGGATTGGATGAAATGCAAAACTATCCTCGTGCAGCACAAGCGGTATTTTCGGATTTCTACGTTGACGATTTGTTAAGTGGGGCAGACAACATCGAAGATGCCATCGAATTACAACAACAATGCATAAATATGTTACAAAAGGGTCATTTCAAGTTACGCAAATGGGCAAGTAATGTTCCAGAAGTAGTAGAAAATTTGCCATTAGATCATCGTGAGTTAAAGGAAACATTTAAATTTGATGAACATGACATATTGAAAACATTAGGTATTCGATGGTATCCAGGAACCGATCACTTTACATTTATGGTTGTCAGTAAATTAAGCAAGCCAATACCAAACGTTCGATTTTATCACAAGTTGCATCATTGTATGATCCCCGAGGATATCACCAGTGATAATAGTGGCAAAGCTGTTAATTCAAAAATTATGGATGACAGGTTCAACATGGGATGCAGAAGTATATCAAACAATTGCAGCGCAGTGGGAAAGTTTCAAAACTGAATTGATGGATTTGAGCAAAATTCGAATTCCAAGGTGGTTAGGTAGCAGCGATCAAGCAATAAGCATGCAATTACATGGATTTTGTGATGCGTCTATTCACGCCTACGCTGCTGTCATATATATGCGGATACAACATCAAAATGGAACTACAACATCAAAATTAATTGCGTCAAAAACAAAGGTTGCACCGATCAAACCTGTGACTTTGCCTCGGTTGAAGTTGTGCGGTGCGCTCATTTTAGCTCGATTGTTTACTGCAACACAAAATGCTATGGGTCTTAAAAATTGTGCAACGACAGCATGGATAGATTCAACGATTGCATTACAATGGATACAAAATCATCCATCGAAATGGAAAATATTCGTGTCACATAGAGTTGCAGAAATACAAGAAAGAGTAGAACCGAGCTTATGGAGACATGTGCCCACCGAGCATAACCCAGCTGATCTGGCTTCCAGAGGAATAAACGTAAAGAACATCATACATAACGAATTTTGGTGGAATGGTCGTACTTGGTTAGTAAAGGATGAAACAGAATGGCCAAAATTGAGTATTGCTACTACAACACCAGTATTAGAAGCAAAAAAAGTAACATCTAAGTCATTTTTGGTTCAAATGGATGGCACGTTTCAACAGTTCTCGTCATTTGTAAAACTATCACGAATAATAGCATTGGTATTACGGATTAAATAAAACGAAAAAAAGAAAGGTCATAAAACAGTGGAACATTAACAGCAAATGAAATACGCTTAGCACAAAATACAATATTTAAGAGAATACAACAATGCGAATTCAACGATGAATATCAACAGCTAATTAATGGAAATGCTATAAGTCAGAAATCAAAACTAATTTCGTTAATGCCGTTTTTAGATGAGCACTAAGTCATGCGAGTAAGAGGTAGATTGTAAAATGCAAATATACCATACAATAGAAAACATCCAATAATTTTGCCATCGAATCATTATATAACTAGTATCGTAATTGACGAGTTACATCAAGATACACTTCATGAAGGTGTAAATTTAGTACTGAACACAAGTCGACATATGTATTGGATTATAAATGGAAAAAAGGAGATTGCAAAACGAATTAACAAATGCGTAATTTGTATACGACAACGTAAAGAAGTGAAAGCACAATTAATGGGAAACTTACCGAGAGCACGCATTAACATCACGAAACCATTCGTTCATGTAGGAATGGATTTTGCACGGCCAGTTATGTTAAAATTGTCATCACATCGAAACGCACGTCAGTACAAAGGATATATTTGCATATTTATTTGTATGGCTACGAAAGCAATACATCTAGAATTGGTATCAGATTTAACATCTACGGCGTTTATAGCAGCATTTCGAAGATTTACATCTCGTAGAGGATTATGTACTGATCCATATTCTGACTGTGGAACAAATTTTAAAGGAGCAGAAGTAATTCTAGATAAAGAATTCAACAAGGCAATGAAGGAAGCGTCTCCAGCTTTAATCCAGTTTTTTAGTTTACAACAAATAAATTGGCATATTAATCCTCCAGGAGCACCTCATTTTGGTGGATTATGGGAGGCAGGAGTAAAGTCAATCAAGTTTCATCTACGCAGAGTAAAAAAAATATTTATTCATTTGAGGAATATTCGACGTTGTTGTGTCAGGTAGAAGCATGTCTAAATTCCCGACCACTCACTGTAGTCGATCAACAAACTGATGATATGGAAGTTCTAACACCTGGCCATTTCTTGATTGGTCAAGCACTAAATGCAGTACCAGAATCGACTGTATTAGAAAAGGTGGCAATTGGTCAAAGATGGAGGCACATGCAATATTTGACACAGTAATTTTGGAAAAAATTAATACTTGAAAATTAATACTGAATACTTGAACACACTACAGCAGCGATCAAAGTGGCAGTCAGTAGAATCAAATCTCAAAGTAGGGGATGTAGTACTGGTTAAAGAAGAGACAACAGCGCCAACGTTTTGGCCAGTCGGAAAAATAGAAGAAGTGTATCCAGAAGATGATGGACTGACTCGTGTGGTTCAAGTTAAGACGCAACATAGCTCATTTCGCCGACCGGTTACAAAAATCTGTCCATTGATAACAGATATAAATAGAGTAACAACATTAGAAACTAACATCAACTAATGGGGTTTAACAAATGACATGTTGTATCGTTATTCTGTTGTCGTCCAAGTGTTCTATGTTATTCAAATGTATAATAATTAAGTAATACTTTCTATTCTTTCATAACAGGTAAAAATGAATCAATTTGAAAATGAAGATTTTCTGACCATTTGGGAGGATGTCCAACTGTCACCGCAACGTGAAGAAACAGCAGCGGCAAAACCAGCTGAGACAGAGCCATCAACCGTGGTTATTAATAATAGATACATTACTGACTGGAATTCAATTCGGCCATCGCAAACCATCAACGAAATCAAGATGCGGATTGAAAATGATATACAGAAATTTATTACCAAGGAAGGCGAACATATTGTCATCCCAAAATGGTGTTAAACAGGATTGATTTTCAAAAAATTGCTCAATCGAAACAACGAGATTTTCGAATCAATCTACCAGACCGTTGGAGCGTTCGGGTTCGGGTGTACCTTGATGGGAGGGTGAAATTTCATCATCATCAACGGCGCAAACGAAACAACAAAAAGGAAAAGAGTACATTGTTGAACGGAATCGTTCAACAGGGGGGAAAATTTTTAGCCAACCTAAAATAAAATAAATGAATTAGTAAAAATAAAATGAAATGCATTTAATTACTTAACTTTAATTTCATCCAGGGTATTACAACAACAATTCCAAGTTGTGCTGGGATGTTGACAAATGATGTTTTATCTGAAAATAAATGTTTTTTATATTAAATATACAAAATATAAAACGCAACATACCTTAGGTGTTCTCAACAACTATTGCATAGTTGAATTTACCAATTGGATCAATTTATTGGAAATTGATGTCCAATTGTAAACAAACCGGCATAACCTGTAAAAAACAATGAAAATTGAGATATATGAAAATATTGGATTAGACATGTACAATGCCGTAATCCATGGTTTATATATATTAATGGAACCAGAAAAGGCTCCTAAATAATAAATTATAGAACTTACCTGAATTTATTCTTTATTTTCGCCGAAATTCTGGAAAAACTTCTGCTCGTATGCGGCTGTCAAACGAGAACTTGTAGATTGCCCTATGTGCAGAACTTTATGTTCAGACTTATACAATCTTACTTACCCAGTAGAATGAAGTGTCGCGAATCCAAAAATCTTATGCAAAACATAAGAAAAGGAGCATAAAACATAAAATTATGCTTTTAAATATGTTATGGAAAACATAATTGGAGTGAATGAAACCGATCGAGTAAGCGAGATAGATATAGTACAACAAATCAAGTTCTCTTAATTCAGCAAACGGCAAGGTGCCACTATATCGATGAAATGTAACGCAGGGATGTACAAATTGGATAAATTATAGCATAATTTAAATCACAAAATTTATAAAAGTTAACAGGAGAAAACAATAAAATGTTACAAAACATAACAAATGAAGAACATCTGAAGGCAAATATATCATAAAAATCTGATATAACATGGAAATAAATCAATTAAGTAATTTATGGTAAGTTTACAAGGTACTATGCTATAATTAACGTGCAACCCTGCAAAAAATGGACCAGAACTAGCTATAAAAGACGGCGCAACGAATCAATCATTCTTTTTCGTTATCAGATTTTGGTGAGATTCACATTGAATTTAACAAATTTATAAAAAAGGCAAATTTATCAAAAATTTTAATTTTGCAAACAACAAATTGTCGCAAACAAAACAAATTTTCGCAACAAACAACGAAAATTAAATATAACAAGGAGTCAATTATACAACAAACAACGAAAATCAACACTAGTATTGTATGGGTAATATCATAAATACACCAAAGTGAAATTTTATGATTGTTCCTACATTACTTTGGAAATAATAATTTGTTGTATAAATTCGTAGAAATTGTTTTTTTTGCCATTTTTGGGAATAATTTATACAATTTATTCCTTTGGTTTTTTTTTCTCGAATATTTTAGGAATTGGATTAATTTAAAGTTATATAATTTTGTAAATTATAACTTTACGGAATAAAACATAAATAAATAAAATAATTTTTTTTCGAATATAATAAAATCATATTTATTCTTTTTTATTTTTAATATTTGTACATATAAATATATTAATTTGGTTCATATTTGGATAATACAAAATTAAACAATTTAAATTGCTAACGGGCCAAAACATAAAGTAGAGTTTTTTTTTGTCAAACAATTAATTACAATAAATCAATTGCGTTGATAACAGTATTTAAAACCCCAACTAAAACCGTAACTGACAACTGCAAATCGTTTTTTTTGTTGTTTTAAGTTAAAATTTTACAAATATATTTAAAACAATTTTTTTTTATTATCGTGAATTTTATTTACACCACATTGGTAGTACTTTCATATTATACATAACAAACATATAATTTCATTTGTTTAATTAAAATTTTGCGCAAATATTAATAAATTTTAATAATCATTTTAAATTTATCGTCTTTCGCATTGGTATCGCTTTTACATCAACATAATAGAATACGCGGTGTTGCATACAGTGTCAATATTGGGTGACAGTTAAATACTTTTGTTGTGCATATTGAATTAAGGTACACACACAAATAACGCAACTTTCAAACGCTTTTTTTTTAATAAGGCAAATACACAATTAACGGAACGTTCACGCATTTTAGAAACTTATTTAAATTAACATTTGAATTTGTTTGAAATTTTTTTTATTTTGTAAATAATTTGGAAATTTAGATTAACAATTTGTCAACAATTTATTAAATTTGAGTTTTATCAATTAAGTATACTAGAGTAATACTAAATTTTATTATTATAATTTTATTTTGAGTTTATCAATTTTATTTTAAATTTTAATTTAATTTGTTTAAATCTTTTTTTTTGTAATTTAATTAATATTTTTTTTTAATAAAATATATACAATTTTTTTTCGATATTTAATAAATAAATAATTTGATCGTAAGCGAAGCATAGTCTTTTATTTTTTAGTTCACGGAGAAGAATTTAATTAATTTTAATTTTATCTAGCTCACCGAACAGTCAATCTAAACGTCAAAGCGTCCATTTACCTTATTGATAAATCTGTAATAGCCTCTGCAACCCAGTTCGATCACACGCAAATTTCCGCCATGTCCAGTCTGCTCGAAGAAGAAGCAACAATTCCCGGAACTCCAAGAGCTGGTAGCTCGACAACATCTTTCGGAACCAGTTGCAGCGCCCCGGTTTGTTGCTCCTGTTCGTATCTATCCACCGTTTTCGGACTTCCGAATGGATATGGAGGGACTTCGTCTTCGTCTGACGCACGAAATTTCCGACGATGACTTTCGGAACAGGCTCTTATATAACCTATACCCGGGTTACCAGAAAGCTCTGAATTTGGAGAATATTGTAACCCTTAATCAGTTGGATAGAGTTTGTAAGAGACTGGAAAGGAAGTGGCGGGAAATTGGTGAGTCAGCCGAGGACCAAGTTCGTCCCCGTAGAATGTATGTCCATGAGTTGGAGGAGAACGTTGACTCAAATTATATACTTACAAATCCGGCGCTCCAAAAGTCCAATCTGCCAGAACCGCCAAGTCCGTCCGCTCCAATTAAAGAAGTCCTGTCCGTCCAAGATAATAAATTTCATCCGGGAGTTCCGTCCGCCACTGTCGTACCTGCCGACAAAAATACATATGTTATTTGTTTTAATTGCGATGATTTGGGACATCTATTTCGAGACTGTCCCCATCCATTAAAGGTATTTTGCTACCGTAGTGGTTTCACAAATACTTACGTCAATAAGTGTCCGAGGTCAGGGAAACGCCAAAGCGGGTTTGGGAAATTGGAGGCAACCAAGCTACCGCCCTCGTCCGAATCCTCCAGCGTAGAGTCCAGTGATAGGTATAAGTTAGGTGTAGCTTCTAAGAATGCTCCATTAAGTAGCATATGCGAATTAGGTTTAGTTACAAACAAAAATAATATTAGATCTAAAAAACATTTTAGTAAGAGGGAACAAATCCGAAAAACCTTGAAAGCTACGTACCTCAGGCCGTATGGAGACAATCGTCCTTTCATGAAGATACAAATTGCAAATAAAAACCATTTTGCGTTGTTGGACAGTGGGGCCAATATCAGTTGTTTGGGGGAAGGATGGGGAAAATTTGTTGCGGGAGTTGAACATATCGTACACTCCGATCCATTGTGAATACGGCCGATGGTAACCGTCAAGGTGTCATCGGTTACGTATTCCTGAACATTATTTACAATGGCGTGACAAAAACCATCAAATTTTTTCTGATCCCCTCCATTCAACGGTCCATGATTTTAGGAATGGATTTTTGGGACGCTTTTAATGTGATTCCGTTTCAAAATCTAGAAATATCTGAATTAACTAATGATGATAAAATGCGAAACCTAAAGTTGTCCGTGAGAGGTCCATTATCTCTGCCTATGCCAAAACTGTTAGATTTAGAACTTTAGAGGATATTATCGAAGAGAGTCGAAGTGCATGGGCATCCCGCTTGGCATTTGTGAAAAAGCAATGGCACCCTAAGGTTGTGTCTTGACGCCCGCAAGGTGAATGCCGTCACCAAGAGTGATGCCTATCGTAGTTAAGATCTTAAAATGGCGTTTTGGCAGGTTGAACTGGAGGAGAAATCCAGAGACAAAACCGCATTCATCGTCCCCAGTCGTAGGTTGTACCATTTCAAACGAATGCCTTTCGGTTTGTCCAACTCCCCGAAAACACTTTGCAAGCTTATGGATAAGTTATCCCTTACGAGCTTCATGAGGATGTCTTTGTTTACCTTGATGATCTTTTGATCCTCTCGGAAGACTTTGACACCCACATGGAGCTCTTGAGTAAAGTAGCAGGGTGTTTGAGGGAAGCTGGGCTAACCATAAACATCGAGAAAAGCCGATTTTGCCAGACCGAAATCAAATATTTAGGTCATATTATTGCCCACGAAGGCATTAAAATGGATCCTGAGAAAATCGACGCCATCCAAAACTTTCCGTGGCAAAAAACTGTGCGACAGATCAGACGGTTTTTGGGCATGACTGGATGGTATAATCGGTTCATAAAGAATTACGCGGACGTTGCTGCGCCTATTACCGATTTATTAAAAGGTAAAAATTCGGACAAGTGGAATGATGCCGCTGAGGCAGCATTCCTCTCTTTGAAACTGGCCTTAACGCAGGCCCCTGTACTCGTAAATCTCGATTTTAATCGTCGGTTCTCCGTACAGTGTGATGCGTCGAAGACCGGTGTCGGAGGTGTTCTATTCCAAACCGAAGAATCGGGGCATGAACATCCCATAGCGTTCATGTCCCAGAAATTAAATTCCGCTCAAAAAAATTACAGCGTGACGGAATGAGAATGCCTCGCAGCGGTACTTAGCATAAAAAAATTCCGCATTACATTGAGGGGACGGAATTTACTGAGATTACCGACCATGCCAGCCTAAAGTGGTTGATGATCCAAAAGGATTTGGCGGGTCGGTTGGCGCGTTGGAGTTTGAAACTTCAGGGTTTTGATTTCGAAATTGAACACCGGAAGGGCAGCGACAATATTGTTGTGAATTGAGGCACCCTGTGCTTCAATTCACAACGGAAATTATAAAATTCCAATTCATTTCAAATTAATTAAATTATTAAATTTAATTAATGAAAAACAAAAGTTTCAAATTACGCGTTGCTCGTGCACAGAGAAATAATTTAATTCAATAAATAATAATTTCTCTGTGCTGACAACGCGTAAAACTAATTAACCAATCGAATTAAAATTAATTTAAATTATTTTGTTGGAGAAGCTGATTGGTTTTCCAAAAAATTATTGGAAAGATTTTGGAAAGCCAAAAAAGCTCTCCAACAAAATAAAATAGAAAGAAAAATAAAAAAAAGAGGGAGTTGATCGGTTAGTCAGTCGATCGAATAAATTAAATTGGTTAATTAAAGAAAATAAAGTTTAAATTTTAAAGAGTAATTTAAATTAAAAGTTTTGGGTCAGTCGTTTTTAAGAAAAAGAAAAAAGTTTTATTTAAAAAAATTAAAATTGTCTAAACTAACTGTGAAAATCGAAAATTTGATTTAGTTAACCAAATATTATAAAATTTATATTCAATGAAACTAAATAAAGAGAAAATGAATAAATTAAATATAATTAAATAAAAAAGGTTATATTAATTTATATATGTAATAATTGAATTAAATTTAGATAGTTAAAAGATTGTCATAAGTGAATTAAAATTAAAAGATTGAATTAATTGAATTAATATTAAATAGTTGAAGTTAATAAAGAACATTTTTATAAATATAAACTATATCTAAGTGTTTTATATAAAATAAAAAAAAAGAACATATTAAAGATGAGTTAAAAGAAAGAATATTAGAAGAATTTGTATGATTGTAATTTTAATTACAACATTGGCGCTGCGGACAGGACAGGATTGGTTGAAATAACAAATTATTCGAATAAATAAAAAATAAAAGAAAAATAATGTTAAAATTAATTTAATTAATTTTTTGTATTAGATTCATTAAAATTATTAAAGTATAAATGTAAAATTGTTAAATTTGGATTTACCTTTTATTGATTTAAAGTAGAAAAGGTATTAAAACAAAAAATATCTAAAAAAAAAATTGGCCAAAAAATAAAATTAAAATTTTTTAATTAAAAAAAAAAAAAAATATATATATATAAAATAATAAATATATAAAATCCTTAACGAAATTATAAAAATATATATATAAAAAAAATCCTTTTTTTTTAAATTCCTAGTGAATCAGAAGAAAAAAAATCTTTATATACAAAGTCCAAATAAAATAAAATGCATATAAAAAAAAAAAAAAACCCCTAAAATAATATATGTATAAATATACATATACAAAAAAAATGATATTTTTTTTTATATACTTCCAAAAACCTTAACCTATCCTAATAGTTAACCTAATTTCATTTTCTCTCTTCAATTTAATTCAAAAAAAAATAAATAAGTATATAATAAATAATTTTTTTTTTGGGGGTACACATACATAGGTATATAAAAAATAATAAGTAAAAGTTTTATACCTATACAATGGAAAATGATAAATTATTAAACATTATTATCACATATTATATTTGTATTCATAAAAGTTTTTTTTATTCTCCAAGTATAAATTGCAAATTGTGCGTTTTTGATCAATTTGAATTTATAAATTTTATAATAAAGTTTTGTTGACGTGAAATATAATATACATAGAAGTGTATTATTATCAAAGTAAAATCGACAAAAAATAGGGTAACAAAACTAATTACGGTGTAAAAGGTTAAGTTTATTTAATTTAATACAAAACTGTGTACAGAAAGTGCAAAATAAAATTGTGCACTAAGTTGACACAGGGCTGTGTAAAAATAAAGAACTTAATAAAAAAAATTTTTTACATAAGTGTTAAAAAATTTTTTAATAAAAATTGGTTTTAATAACCAACATTTTTTTTCGTTACCCTATATTTTCATTTTATATTAAAAATTCATTTATTTTTTGTTCGTAATGACGAAAATTATATATACATATATATAAAATGATATATATATATATTTTCAATTTACGTTTGTTCATTTTTATATAAAATATTATTGTCAACTTAAATTGATATTAATATAAATATTTTAAATGACGTACGTAAGTTTCATTAGAACAAAGCGCGTTTTTTTTTGTAACTTAACATATAAAAAGTTTTTCTTGGAGCAAACAAATTTTCTATTACGAAAATTAATAAATTTTTTTTGGGAATAAAAATTTTTTTTACATAAATTTAGGAGTTGGAATTTCCTACTAATTTTCTGTTTGTTTGAGAAACAAAATTTTTTATTATTGCATATTTTTAGGGAATGAGAAAAATAAAAATAAAATAAAAATAAAGGAGTATTTTATTTTGAATAAAAGTTATAGAATGATTTTTTAAATAAAATAAAATAAATAAAGGAAATTACATAAAATTTTTAGAAAAAATAAAATAAATTTTTTCGACCCCTAAAATAAATTTTTTCAGAACTTTTTATATCAAATGACCCCTAAAATAAAAAATTACTAAAATTCAAAAAAAAAAAAAAAAAAAAAAAAAATAACCCCTAAATCGTAATATAAAAAAAAGCATATATAAATTATTGTTGTTGTTTAAAATTTTTTTTTATAAACTAATGTCGCAAAATTCAAAACCCCCAACGTTGGCGCAATCAATTTTAAAATTTTCAAAGAGAATATCAACATTTTCATTTTTAAATTCAAGTCCGGAATTTGAAAATTCGGACGAACAAACTAAAACAAACGTAGAAAATATAGAAGCGGAACCAAATTTAGAAGTATTGGATAGAAATAATTTTGTTGATTTTTTACATCAAGTACAAGGAGAACGAATATCAGAAAATAGAAAAAGTTTTAGAACATTGAGGTCAGGAGTAAAATATAACAGAATTGGCCCAATAAGGAAAACAAGAAAAACTAGAAGAAATAAGATTATAATTGCCAAAACGGAAAGAAAAAGTTTGAATATAAAAACAAGTGACAAGATGAATCCAATAAACGACCCCCATTATTTTAATTTCCAAAAGGTAAATAATACAAATAGAACAATAAATAAACCGGGACCATCAGGATTAAACTCGACCCCTATTCCACCACCACCACCAATGGCACACCGAGATGAATACGTTGCGGAGAATTTTACAAACGACAACTCATATCATTTGGAACCAACATTGTTACCAGTGGAAAAAATAATAAAAACATTTTTAGTACAAGTTCCAACATTTTCGGGTGTAGGGTTGGACATTGAGAATGAGTTGAACAATTTTCTCGAATTAGCTCATCAAGCGTACGAATTGACCAGAGATGAACAAAAGGGAATATTATTAAGAATTTTAATAACAAGTAAACTGACTGGTGCAGCCAACGCACTTTTCAGATATGCCAACGTTGAAAACTTTAACCAATATAAAGATATTTTACGTAATCGTTTCATAGAGAGTAAAGATATGGCTACATTAGCATCAGAAATGATGGGAATGTATCAATACGAAAACGAATCAGTGGAATTATTTGGGGAAAGAATAGCAGAAAAATTGGCGGCATATAGAAATAGAGTCAATGAAAGGTATCAAAACGAGGGACGAGCCTTAATAAACGAAATGGAAATAACCGCAAAAAGAATATTTTTAGGAGGACTGCGTTCATCAGAATTGAAACAATATTTAATTTTTAAAAACCCCGAAAACTTAAGAGTGTCCATAGGAGCGGCTCGACAGTACTTGAATGAAACAAGGAACTTAGGAAATATAGGGAGTTCGGATAAAAATAAAAGTAATAATCAAGGGGACCAAATGATGAATTTATTAACCACTATGATGAACAAATTAAATGAAAATGGCGGACATGGGCAACAACCAAATAGTAACCGGTTAAATCATGGAAACAATTTTAGAAATAATAGTAATAATAATTATTTCCGGGGAACAACAGGTAACTTTAAATACAACAACAACAACAACAATAATGCACAATTTACAAATAATAATAATTATAATAATAATAATAAACAATTCTCAAACAATAGTAGCAACTATAATTTTGATAACAACAATAAGACCCCTAACAGAAATTACAACATGGTTAGTGGTAATAATTTTCCAAATAACAATAAAAATAATACAAGCAATTATAATAGTAATTATAATAATAATTACAATAACAATCGGAATAATAATAGTAATAATAATAATGGTAACAACAAAGTGCCATTTAAAGGGCCAACAACTAACAATATTAAATGTTTCAAGTGTGGTAAACCGGGACATATTAGTAGGGAATGTACTTGGGAAGCACCACAAAATATAAATTCTTCAGTTCTACGATGCACACACTGCGGAATGAATGGACATACTTCCACTCATTGTTTCAAATTGCGATCAGGAAATGTCAATACAACAAATCAGAGAGTACTTGCATTAGACAGTGAAAATATAGCTGAAAATCAATGTGACTGGTGTGCACGAAAAGGTCATAAAATCGTGCATTGCGAAGCACGTCAAGCATATGAATCTAAAAAAGCGTTGGAATCGGGAAACGAGGATGGAGTGAACTAAAAAAGCCCAGCTCATTCCTCCAAAAGGGCGAAGAAACCACCTTACAGGAGCCCATAGTTCAATTATCATTAGATATAGCTAAAAAAGATAAAATTAAATTATTGGTAGATACGGGAGCACAAGTTAGTTTGATAAAAAATACAACTTTAAAAAAAGGAACACCTATACTAACAAATGATAAAACAAATTTAAGTACAATAACAAAAAATGTAAGCTCCACTATAGGTTCCTGTGAAGGAAAATTTTTATTAGGAAATAATTTCACTTGCAAATTTCAAGTCACAGATAATGACATAAATTTACCTGTTGATGGTATTTTAGGAAATAATTTTTTATCTTCAAATTGTAATATTTTAGGACCAGAACAAAAACTTCATTTTCCAAAAACGGAAAATAATACAACAGAATTCTGTATTCCATTTTTCTGTATTCCAAAAGTAAGTTTTATAAAAATAAGGATAAAATCTTATTAGACGAAGATAAATCCAAGGTAAAAGAAGAGGAAGAGAAAGTGATTAAGAAAAAGGAATTTTTTAACATTACTGAAGAAAATGTTGAAAAAATTGTTGAAATAAAAGAAGAAATAAATGATGAAATTATATTAGTTAATGCGGAAATCACAGATGATTCAGTGGAAGTTAGTGATAGTGATTTAAATAATAAAATAAATGTTGGAGAAATTTATGGAGAAAAAATTGAAACAGGAAATATTTTAAATGATGAAAAGATTATAATGGATAACGTTAATGTAAAAAATGTAATGAGAAAAAATGGAGAAATATGGATTCCGGCGCGTATGGAAAAATTAATAAGTTTACCTACAACAGAAATGGGAGAATTTTTTTGTAAAGCACAACAACTAAAACCAGGTGTATTATTAGGAAATTGTTTGGTTGAAGCAAAAAACAATACGGTAAAGGTATGTATAGCCAACGTAAGTAATGAAGAAGTAAAAATTGAAGATATAAAACTTAAATTGACTCCTATAGAAAATTTTCATATAAGACCCCTAAAAAATGAAACTTCTAAGTATAAAAAAAATGGACCCCTAAAGACTCATGAAATTAAAAGCAAAAAAGAAAAAAAACCCCGAGGGAGACGCAAGGATACACCATTGGCGGATATATTTAGATTATTTGAAGAAGACAGCTGTATCAATTATCAGGAAGACGAAACAGAAAATAAAGCTGTTAAAGAGAGAATTGAATCTCTGAAGAAAATTTTAAAAAATAATTCAATATTAACAACAGAAGAACAAAATACAATAAATAAAATTTGTGAAGAATGTAATGACATTTTTCATTTACCAGGAGATAGATTAACTCATACTGATGTTATTACACACAAAATAAGAACGACCCCGGAACAAATCCCAATCAATAGCAGGCAGTACAGATTAGCGGAATGTCACAAAAAGGTGATTAATGAAGAAATAAAAAATTTATTAGAAGAAGAAATAATACAACCAAGTCGGAGTCCTTGGAATTCACCTTTACTGGTTGTTCCAAAAAAGGCTGGACCGGAGGGAGAAAAAAGATACAGAGTGGTAGTAGATTTTAGGAAAATTAATGAGGTGACATTGGGAGACGCTTTCCCCCTACCAAGGATAGCAGACATAATAGATCAATTAGGAGGATCTGTGTATTTTTCAACATTGGATCTAGCAAGTGGATACCATCAAGTAGCAGTAGACCCCGAAGACAGAGAAAAAACGGCTTTCAGCACTATTTTCGGACATTACGAATTTAAACGAATGCCTTTTGGCTTATCAGGTGCACCAGCAACATTTCAGCGATTAATGAACCACATTTTATCCGGTTTACAAGGTTTTAAGTGTTTTGTATATTTAGATGACATTGTTATCTATGGAAGAACTTTAAAGGATCATGACGAAAAACTTAGAGCAGTATTTGACAGATTAAGGGAAAATAACTTGAAGCTTCAGCCAGAAAAATGTAAATTTCTCAAGAAGGAAGTTATTTATTTAGGTTATAGAATTACAACGGACGGAATATTACCGAATCCAGAAAAAACAAAGTGTGTTGCTGAACACCCAGTACCTAAAACAACAAAACAATTACAATCGTTTTTGGGGCTGGTAAACTATTATCGTGCAAGTATGCCATTTTTAGCGGAAAAGGGTGAACCATTGTATCAAATGGCATCAAAAAATAAAAAATACGAATGGACAGAGATACATCAGAAGGCGTTTGAGGAAATAAAAAAGTTGTTAACGTCACCACCTATATTAAAATATCCTGATTTTACAAAACCGTTTTTATTAACTACTGACGCCAGTAACCATGCACTAGGAGCAGTTTTGTCGCAAGGGGAGGTAGGCAAGGATTTACCAATAGCATATGCAAGCAGGGTGTTAAATAAAGCAGAAAGAAATTATGCTACAATAAATAAGGAAATGTTGGCGGTTTATTGGGCAATAAAAAACTTTAGATGCTATTTATTAGGAAAGGAATTTAACATCTATACTGATCATAAGCCACTTATCAGTGAATACAAGAAAAAAGACCCCGAAGGAAAAATAAATAGATGGAAAACGAGATTAGCAGAATATAATTTTAGAATATTATACAAACCAGGTAAATTAAATACTAATGCCGATGCTTTAAGTAGAATTCCAGAAGAGGAGAATAATGAAGTAACAAAGACATTTGCTATAACGAGGGCAAAAACTCGACAAAAAGAAATAGAAATTTTAAATACAAAAGAAGAAAATATAAAGTTGGACAAAACAATGGAAATTGACAAAATGGATGAAACTTTGAATGAGGAACAAGAATTAATACCAGAAAATACCGAAAAAATAATGTTAAACAACAGAGAAGAAATACTAGCTGTTTTAAAGGAATATCATGACTCCCCTTTAGGAGGTCATGCTGGAATCACAAAAACGTATTTAAGGATAAAACAATTTTATTTTTGGAAGAAAATGTTAGCAGATATATACAATTACATTAAAAAATGCCCCAAATGTCAGAAAAATAAAAGAGGTCGGATCACAAAGATGCCAATGATTCTGACAAGGACAGCTTTAAAACCATTTGATCGTGTATATATGGACATAGTAGGACCTTTTCCTATAACTCTAAAAGGGAACAAATATATATTAACATTTCAGGATGATTTAACGAAAATATTGGATGGTATTCCTATTTCAAATCAAGAAGCAGAAACGGTGGCTGAAGTATTTTATACTAAAATAATTTTAAAATATGCACTAATTCCTAAAGAATTATTGACGGATCAAGGTACCAATTTCACTAGTAAACTACTTCAACAATTATGCAAAATATTAAAAATAAAAAAGATTCAGACTACTGCATATCATCCACAAACTAATGGTTCGCTAGAACGTCGACATGGACCACTAGTGGAATATTTAAAAATATTTGTAAATGAAAATCCTCAAACTTGGGATGATTGGGTAGCTGAAGCAACTTTCGTACACAATCACACTCCACACATAGGTACAAAGTTCTCACCTTTATTTGCATTGTATGGTTTTTCGGAGCCTTTACCTAGTAGTCTTAAAAGGCAACCTGAACCTTTATATAATTTTGATGATTTTTGTTTATCAATGAAAGCAAGAATGCAACGAGTACACGAAATAGCGAGAACAAATCTAAATTTAAGCAAAGTTAAATCGAAAATTTATTATGACAAAAATGAAAAGGTAGAAAAATTCGAAATAGGTGATAAGGTATTATTATTGAATCCAGCAAAGATTCACAAATTGAGCGAAAATTGGTTAGGACCATATGAGGTGGTAGGTTCGGATCAAGTAAACTCCTTAATTAAAATTAACAAAAAAGTTAGAAATGTACATAATAATAGATTAAAAAGATGGAAGGATTAAGGAATTTTTTTATATAAGCCACTTCTATAACTAAAGACTAAATCTCTTGTTTTCTTTTGGTATATTTTTAGCACCATGTTTTATTTATTGAAAATTATATTGGGAGTATTATGCATATTAACCAAGGCAGTGCAGGGAACACCATTATCAATTACAAAATTAAATTCAACAGGCGCTTTATTCGAGAGTCAAGGAAATCTATTAATTTATAAAAGTAATATAGAAATTTTTTCAAAATTTAAATTAATACCAATAGAAAAAGTTAATTTGTTCATAGATAATATAGAAAAAATGTTAAATAAATCTTGTTCCTTATTATCTAAAGTACTAAAGGAAAATAATTGTAATTGGTGGTTAGATGATATAAATCATTATGGGAAAATGTTGACTAGTGAAATAACTAAAACAAATCATTTTTTTACAATTAGGAAAAAACGAGGTTTAATAGATGGAATAGGTAGTATTGCAAAAAGTTTATTCGGAACTATGGACGCACAGGACGCTGAGAAAATTTACGGACTATTAGACAAATTACAGACAGATAACAGTCGAAGATTAGAATTAATAAATAAACATGCAGCAGTTATACGTACAGATTTCGAATTTTTAAAGGACGTGACTTTAAACACAACTAAGGGGTTAAAACATTTAGAGAAAAGAGTTCTGATGTTAGAAGAAAAAATTATAAGGGAAAATAACGCTTTGGGCGCAAAAGTATAATTAAATTCTTACCAACTAGAAATGGACCAAATAGTAAATATGGCAATGTCAAAATTTGGACAGTTACAAGGATTATTACAAGAACAAGGGGAAATCATAACCGCTTTACAAACAAATAAGCTGCATCCATATATTATGGATTCTACAGTCCTAATAAACATAGTAAATAATATAACGAATGGACAAGGACATGACATATTACATTCAGTTCGGACACTTAACAGAATTACGGTAATAGACGTTAATCATCATGAGGGACAAATAGGAATACGAATTACAATTCCATGGTTGGAAAAAGAATTGTATAAATTGCATAAAATATATCCGGTTCCAGTAGAAATAACAGATCACAATTATGCTATTTTAGTTTTGGAATGGGATTTTATTTGTAGTAATAATTGGGGACATTTCTTACATTTTTCATCAAGTGAATTTAAACAAAATTGTATATTACCAGGTAAAAACGGTGATCTAGGTTTTACTATATGTAAACAATTACAACCAAAATTGTTGCAAGCTCCAAAGGATAATTGCGTAATGGAATTGTTTAATCAGCAGGAAAATAATAACATTACCGTTTTTAAAATTTGTCAATATAAAATTACAACAGTAATAACTAACCATCTTATACCATTAAATGAAGAAAACTCATGGTTATATTTGTTCAAAAATGAGCAACAACTCACTAGTTATTGTAATCCAATAACTACCAAAACTATAATATATGGCATAGGAATTTTAAAGTTATTAGACAATTGCGTTTTCATTGTGGGCAATTTAGATTTACCATATAGACATACTTTTAAAACAAATACAAACGAAACAGGGATAACAAGTTGGCTTTCTACATCCATTCCAATAAAAAATGAAATAAATCTAAAAATTCTAAAAAATAATACAAAATTATTAAAATCCACGGAAATTACATTAATGGACGCAGGGGAACTTACAAAGGAATTTGACAAAAAGGGGAAAACATTGAGTGAATTGGAACTAGAATGGGAAGAGGAAAACAAAAGGGAAGAAATGACAAATTACCAACACTTAACAAATCGTTGGCAAATAGGAGGGCTAGGTAGTTTAGTGGTTTTAATAATAATATATGTTATTTACAAAATTATTATTAATCGTTGTAAGAAAACTAATAATAAAGTTCAGAAACCGGATCAATCTAATGGGGAAATCCCATTAGCTACTATATCTGAAAAGAAACTCGTGGGACCAGGTACTGTAAACGCAATAGGCAATAGTTCGAAAACTTTGAATTTTTCACAGTTATCTTTTCCTACACCGGAATTACCGGTACTTCACAACTCTTAAGTTGAATAATTAACTAATTATTAACTAATAAATAAAACCCCTATATAATAGAATTAACTAATAAATAAAACCTCTATATGATAGAATTAACTAATAAATAAGACCCCGATATAATAAAGATAACTAATAAATACGATCGCTATATAGTAATAAGATATATAGAAAAAACAAAACTCCTAAAAAATTTTTTTTTCAATTAGATTCGTAAACAATAAGAAAAGCAAAACAGGGAATAACGAAGAGAAAAGAAAACAGGGAATAAGAAAATAAAAATTTTATTCATTTTTTTAACAAAAAAAAATATATTTTTTGATTCAATTTTTTTTATTTATATTCAATATTCAAAAAATTTATATTCAAAAAATTTTTTAATTTTTTAATATTATTTTTGTGACATTTTTTTTATTAGTTTTTTTTTGTCATTTTCAATTACATTTTTTTATTAATAAAATTTTTTAATTTGCAAGTGTTTTTGATGTTTTAATATAATGAAGTTTGTTTTCGCATTTTTTTGATGGTTTTATTTTTAAAATTTCCTAAAAAAGAAAGGAAATTTTTATTATTTTTTTTATTGCAATAAATTAACAGAATAACTAACCTTTATTGTATGTCATTGTAAAATTTGTAATATTTTCGTCGCTTGGACAGGTTGCGGGGCAGGGACACTCCCGGATGTAGGTGGGAGTAGTGGTATGTAAGGTGTTCTTTGCGGCTAAAGGGCCGCTTACATACCACGCACTGCCATGCCTTCTGAGGGTTATGAGTCATAAGGTGACGGGTGAAATGCCCCTTATGACTCGTTTCATA
The DNA here is from genome assembly GCA_949752835.1 of Empis stercorea. Classification (NCBI taxonomy): domain Eukaryota; kingdom Metazoa; phylum Arthropoda; class Insecta; order Diptera; family Empididae; genus Empis; species Empis stercorea. The sequence continues at coordinate 32,789,861 of OX457087.1, read as the reverse complement.
CCCACAGAGGGCACACAACCGGGAACGGCCCGCTGCACTAGGCCGAGTAGCCTGGCCGGCCCGGTCGACCGCAACCTCCTCAATAGTTGTTTCGAGGGCCTCAACATTGATATTGTCACCGATGGTAATTAATTCGGTCTCAATATTTTCTTCGGATTCTAATATAAAAGAGGGATATATATAAAATTTTAAATTTTTAAGTTTTTTTTTTAAAAAAAAAAAAAAAAAAAATTTTTTATGCTTACCAATTATCTTTATTTTTTTTAAAATTACGAAACAATTTTTTAGTCTGAAAAAAAAAAAAAAAAAAAAAAAAATAGGATTAATCATTATTTTAATTAATACATTTAATTTAAGGTAAAATACACAAAAGAAAAAAGATTTTTTTTTACTTACTTGAATGACATTTTTTTTTAGATTTAGTAATGGTTTGTATTTGTAATGAAAATATTTGTAATAATTTTTAATATTTTTTTTTAAAAATTAGTAATTAACTTTTGAACTCCACGAAGTATAAATTAATACTAAATTAAATCTTTAATAATGCATTAAAAAACTAATAATGCATCCAAAAAGTGCATTGGATAGCACAAAATTATCATTTTTAATCTTAATACAATTTTTACACAAAACCCCTAATGAACAAATACATAAGTTGATTGTATTTTCAAGTAGGTATATAAGAGATTTGTGTGCATTAGTTGATTGTATTTTCAATTAAAAAAAAAAAAATAAGATATTTGTGTGCATTCTTAAAGATTTTTTTTTGGACAAATTTTACGGCGAGCGAAATAAGGTGGATTTATATGGGAAAGAAATAAAAAAAATAGAGAGTTCATTTAGAGTAATTGGTAATTATGTCTCATTTAATGATGTTGTAAAATTAGTTTTACAATCATACAAGTTCTATTATATTCTTTATTTTTTCTTCTGGTTTATTATCTCACCTTTCATTTAAAATGTTAATTAGTCTTCTATTATTTTCTTTATTTTTGAATAAAACTCTTTTTTTTATATTTTACTAATTTTAATTTTTATTTCAATTTACTTATCAACTTTCATTATTAATACAATTTTTCTGTTTTCTCTATTTATTTAATTAATTGGAATAACAATTGTAATTTTTTAAATTTTATTTTAAACTTTCTAAATTTTCTTTCCTTTTTTTTAAATATACACGATAATTTAATTTTCTTTTCCTTTTCAAATAAGCACGATAGTCTAATTTTTTTCATTACCTCCTGAAAAGTAAACAAAATGTATAAAACAAAATTTTTTTTTCTCTAAAAATTTTCTTTACTTACGGTAAATTATGATTATTATGTTTAGGGCGATAAGCCCTAAATAGATAATTGGTAACCACCAAGGAAGATACCTTCCGAGGTGGAATATTCTCCTTATTTTTTGAAAAACCACGGTCGTGGCTAGACTTGCTACACTGCCGTTATCAGACATAATTAATTAATTGCACTAAATTTTTTAACTTTTATATTATAATTATGTATAGTAAGCATTATTAAATAAAAAAAAAAAAAAACCCACAGGGTAATTAAGTTTTTTTTTTTTAAAAAAAAAAATTTTTTTTGGGAAAAAATTTTTTGGGATAAAATAGGAAGGGGAGCGTGAACGCTCAAAAACAAATAATAGGGATAAATAAAAAAAAAATCTTATCCTTATTCCTTAAATTCCTATTCCTTTTCTTAAATTTTAATATATATATGCATTTTTTTTGTCATAAATTTTACTAATAATAAAGGAAATTTATATGCATAAATATAATTATAAAAAATATATATGCATAAATATAATTGTATAATTTTATATTAACTTAATTAATAAAATACAACCAAAAGGATTTTTTTTTTAGTTTTTAATATAAAACAATATGTAAAATAAATATAATTACAAATATCAAAATAAAATATTTTTTAAATAATAATAAACATATATAAATAAAATTAAAAGAAATTTATTATTTATAAAAGAAATAAAAAAGTAAATAAAAAAAAAAATATATTTACAAATTTATAAAAGAAATTTTTAGTAAATATATACAAAAATACATGTTTTTATAAAGTTAAAAATAAAATATATATATATAAAAATATATATAAAATTAATTTTAAAATATAAGAGTCGAAGAAAATCTTCGACCCTTACATTTTTTCTAAGAGGGAAGGTGTTGTGAATTGAGGCACCCTGTGCTTCAATTCACAACGGAAATTATAAAATTCCAATTCATTTCAAATTAATTAAATTATTAAATTTAATTAATGAAAAACAAAAGTTTCAAATTACGCGTTGCTCGTGCACAGAGAAATAATTTAATTCAATAAATAATAATTTCTCTGTGCTGACAACGCGTAAAACTAATTAACCAATCGAATTAAAATTAATTTAAATTATTTTGTTGGAGAAGCTGATTGGTTTTCCAAAAAATTATTGGAAAGATTTTGGAAAGCCAAAAAAGCTCTCCAACAAAATAAAATAGAAAGAAAAATAAAAAAAAGAGGGAGTTGATCGGTTAGTCAGTCGATCGAATAAATTAAATTGGTTAATTAAAGAAAATAAAGTTTAAATTTTAAAGAGTAATTTAAATTAAAAGTTTTGGGTCAGTCGTTTTTAAGAAAAAGAAAAAAGTTTTATTTAAAAAAATTAAAATTGTCTAAACTAACTGTGAAAATCGAAAATTTGATTTAGTTAACCAAATATTATAAAATTTATATTCAATGAAACTAAATAAAAAGAAAATGAATAAATTAAATATAATTAAATAAAAACGGTTATATTAATTTATATATGTAATAATTGAATTAAATTTAGATAGTTAAAAGATTGTCATAAGTGAATTAAAATTAAAAGATTGAATTAATTGAATTAATATTAAATAGTTGAAGTTAATAAAGAACATTTTTATAAATATAAACTATATCTAAGTGTTTTATATAAAAGAAAAAAAAAGAACATATTAAAGATGAGTTAAAAGAAAGAATATTAAAAGAATTTGCATGATTGTAATTTTAATTACAACAATATTGTGGCGGACGCGATATCTCGTGGAGAAATCGATGAGATGACCGTCCAGTTGAAAGAAATCAGTATTGTCGACGCCAAGATCCGGCATTTCAAGACCCTGAATATCAACGCCACGTGAACATTTTCGCCAATAATCATGGTAAATTCCCAAACATTATGATCGTGGATGGGGTCATTTTCAAACGGCAACATTTTCGAGAACATCAACTTACCGATGCTCCCGTTTGGAAATTGTGGGTGCCTCCTGCGTTAAGAGCCGGCGTGATCCAACACTTCCATGATGATCCTATGTCAGCACACTCGGGGGTGGATAAAACTATAGAAAAAATTCAACGCATGTATTTTTGGCCAAGAATGCGAAATGAAATCAAAACTTACATTTCTTTGTGCGAGGCTTGTAAAGAAGCGAAAGAGCCTAATACATGTTTAAGACCGCCTCTGGTTGTCCAAAGTCCTCCGGTCCGTCTGTGGTAATATCTTAATATTGATCTACTTGGTCCATATCCTAGATCTAAAAAAGGAAATACCTGTATATTAATTGTTCTTGACCAATTCTCGAAATTTGTGTTACTCAAACCTTTGCGTCAGACAACAACAGGTCCGATCATTAGATTCCTGGAATCCGAAGTCTTCCATCTTTTCGGCATTCCAGAAGTGTTGTTGTTTGACAACGGTGTGCAATTCACTGCAAAGGAATTTGGAAAATTAATAAAAACCTACAATATTAGCCACAAATTTACCGCTCCGTACCATCCTCAGGCTAATGCATCGGAAAGAGTCAATCGGAACATCGTCACTGCTATCCGAATGTATATAGATAAAACCAAACACAAAGAATGGGATGACAGGCTGAGTCACATTGCGTGCGCTCTGCGGAATTTCGTCCAAGACGCTACTGGGTTTTCGCCATTCTACCTTACATTCGGATATAATATGATGACCGACGGTACTTCTTACGAGTTGTTTCGAAAATTAAATTCGCTGAATGAGAATATCATTATTGACCAGGAGCATCGACGTAATGATGTGCATGATGCGGTGGTAAGGAGTTTGGAAAACGCACAATAAAGGCACAAACGAATTTATAATTTGCGATCCAATAAAAAATTTAAGAAGTACTTACCTGGGCAAGTTGTTTACCGTCGAACTCACGTTTTAAGCGATTTCCAATACAATATCACCGCGAAATTTACCGGCTTGTCACATCTCTGGATACCGGCTTGTCACATCTCAGATGTCAGTCAGTAGACAGGCGCGGAGGTAAAATTGGTTAGGTGTGTAGCCATATTGATAGATTTCAAAATTCCCGTCAGCGCTGCGGTCTCTTGATTTTCGGAGCAAAACAATAGACAAACTTTGTTGCCTTTGTGGGCCATGTTTTGATTCCGAAGGTCAAGAGATCGCGTGTTCGCGGAAACAATAGTTTTTCGAAATGAGAAAGATTTGAAAAATTTATTGTTTTTGGGGAAAAAAAATTGGCAAGCTTGTCGGTCGAAAAAAAATTATGATTTGTGGAAAATTTTTGTTTGTGTTGAATTTTTTTTGATTAAATTGTGCGGGGCGGAAAATTTTGATAATTGAAAAAAAATACTATCTTTATTATTTGACCAGAAATTATTGAAAATTTAATTTTGGTGTGGCGAAAATAAAACAAAAAAAAATTAATAAAGAACAAAAATGTAAATCGGCTCAATCATAAAATTATAAAAGCAAAAAAAAAAACTCCAATAGTAGTGCGAATCGAATAAAAATAAAAAAAGTTCCGGCCTCCGCGGGTTTTTCCTAGAAATTTCAAATTTACAAACTAATCTATATCCTAATAATAAAAGGAAAAAAAAGAGTTAAAAAAAAGGATCCGGGCAGAGTCAAAAGAAAAAAAAATTAATCTGCTGGTTCTAGAAGAAAAAAAAAATTTAATTTTGGTGTCACAAAAAAAAACCATCATTTTATCACAGAAAAAAAGAAGGATAAACATCATCAACACAGCAGCAGCGGCACCAGGAGTGACAATTATTGTTTTTTTAGTGTAACTATAGGTACCAACGGTTGCTGATTCTGATCCAGTCATGTCAGGAGGGAAAAGCAGTAGACCAGGTATGTCAGAATTATTTAACACCTTTTTATGTGTGTAACGCGTCGTTTTTTTAAAATTTGTTATTTATTTAATTTTTGCTTTTGCTCAGTTTTTTTTGTTAAATTATATTATCATTAAGTAACGTAAAAATTATATTTATTTAATATTTATATATATATATTATTTATATATTTATCGCCGCCATGAGAGAATTTTATTTTGGTGTGGCGAAAAAAAAAAAAAAATTAATAAAGAATAAAAATGTAAATCGGCTCACTCATAACATTATGAAAGCAAAAACAAAAAAAAACCCAATAGTAGTGCGAATCGAATAACAATAAAAAAATTTCCGGCCTCCGCGGGTTTTTTCTAGAAATTTCGCGGATACTTTAATTAAAAAAAAAACCCAGAGAAAAAAAAATAATAGTTTGTAATCTATAAAAATGTAATCTAAATCAGAAAAAAAGAAGGATAAACATCATCAACCCAGCAGCAGCGGCACCAGGACTGACAAATCGACGAGCACATATCGACGAGCAACGATTATTATTTGTTTTTTTGTAGAATCGATTTTTTTTTGTCCGATTGGTATGGTCGGAATCAATCAAATTAATACCATTTTCAGAAATTTTTTTTCTACACCACACCATGGTGGGAATTGTCAAAAATCTGTGGGGTAGGAAAGTGTAAGGTATGCAAAAAACATACTTTTATTACACCCTGACAAAATTCTTTATAATTTTAAATTGTTATACTTTTTTTCATAATTTGCGATTAAAACATTATTTAATTGACGAATAGTATATATTTCCACATTAAAAAGTTAAAAAAACAATTAATTACATCTCCACTTTCTACACCTTCAAATTTGAGGGTGTAGAAAAATGTAGAAAAGTGTACACTTTTTCTAGGCGCCGATTTAAAAAAGGTGTAGAAAGTGTAGAAGGTGTAGTCAAAAGAACGCAAAAAATTTCTACACCATGGAGGGTGTAAGAAAGTGTAAGAAAGTGTAGGAAAGTGTGTCTGAAAAGAAATTGGTATAAATTATTGTTTTTTTAGTGTAACTATAGGTACCAACGGTTGCTGATTCTGATCCAGTCATGTCAGGAGGGGAAAGCAGTAGACCAGGTATGTCAGAATTATTTAACACCTTTTTATGTGTGTAACGCGTCGTTTTTTTTAATTTGTTATTTATTTCATTTTTGCTTTTGCTCAGTTTTTTTTGTTAATTTATATTATCATTAAGTAACGTAAAAATTATATTTATTTAATATTTATATATTCCGGGGTAATTATCGCCTCCATGAGAGAATAAGTTCAATTTGTTGCGTACACACTATTTAATTAATAACAAAAAAATTTAATAGAAAACAAAAATATTTTAAAAATAAATTTCTGTTTTTTTTTTGTTGAAAATTCGTAATCGTTACACATACATATATATATATTAATTTTTTTTTTCACCACATAACAACAAGCAAATTAATTAAAATGTACATTACTTATAAAAGCAAAATTCATTGTGTTTTATTTATTATAATTTATTTGGAATTTTAATTATTTTGTTATTGAAAATTCCAAAAATTTTTGTTGTTATTTTGGTAGAGGTTGCTGCTGGGCTGTGTTGTGGTTTGATTTTTTTCTTTCCGTTGACTCTCTTTTAGAAATGGCTGGCTGATTTGACATACTTTCCCAGGGTGGATCGCGATGGATTTCTTTTCCTTTCTTTGTCCTCTTCCTTATGGCGATACTGCATAAAATTGGTTAAAAATTTTCTTTGTGGGAAAATTTTTGTGGAAGTCATGTTGTTTTATTGATTGCCGACTCACGCCCCATAGACTGAGCACAGCTCGCACACTTAGGAGGAAATACAAGTGGTCCAAGGAGTTCTAGTACATAAATTTTGGTCTAGCGTTATATCTGTGATGCGCTGTTGGTCACCCTAGACCTGGGGCCCACTTCACTAGAACTCCGTAGTTACCTCCTCCGACTTACCTTAATGTTAACATGTGGTAAAAATTTTTTTTTGACAAAATTTACTATCCTGTTACATACTGTGAAAATGTGTTATTTAATAATTATTATTTATTGGTGGTGTACGATTTATTTTAATTTTTGTTGTTGCTTTTGATGAGGTTTTTTTTTGTCAAATTATTATTTTTTTTCTTTGTAAAGTAAAGTCGAATCATTTTTTTTCGTTATTTAATTATTTGTTATTTATTTATTATAGTATTTAAACTCGAAAAAAAAATATATATTTATAATATGAATTGGAAATTAAACACCCAAAAATATATTTTTCTATTTCCTTTCCCACGAAAATGTCTTAATTCAAATTGCATTACATTGCAAATCTAAATTAATGTGTCGAACGTTTTTGTGGAGGGAAAGGGGATTATATATACAGAAATCAATACAGAACAAAATTATTTTTGACAACTCAAAATTATTTTTGACAACTATAAGACCAAAAAAACTAAAAAAAATTTCGACACAGCTTGTAGGGGCAAAATTATACTATAGCATCTCCTGATATTATATACTCTAAGCTAATTCCGCGATTAAATAATAACTGAAATTTATATACAGATATATTAAATTAATTAATATTTAAAGAAAGTGTTTCAAAACTTTTATTCTGAACAAAAAAAAAGTTATCAAGAACTACTGACAAAACAAAAAAATAAATCAATTTTGAATGTCGTGAAAATTAGTATTCTTTTAAGAATTAATTTGATATTGCATTAATTCAATGAAACCATACCAAACACCATCAAAAATTCGCAAAATTCAACAATTGAACTCGACTTTATTTCCGAAGAAAGTTATATCGAAAATCTTGCAGAAAGTCAAAAAAATTAAATAATATCATGGCATTAAATATAATAACGAATAAAGACCTTATAACAGAGGCTAGAGCCGTATCAATATTTCGGGATGATGGTACTATCGTTGGACCAATACAGGATGATAATTTAAAAGCTTATTTATCAAATATATTGATAAATAAAATACAAGGACCAGCAGCCACATCAATTAGAAGACTTGAAAATGCAACGTGGGTCAAATTAAAAAACAACTTAAGAAGTCATTTGGTGTTCAACAATCATACCTGAAATTGAAGGAAGAAGCTGATGCTGTAAAATATTCTAATGTAAGTCAATTATTATTTAGCAAAAATATTAGACAAGTTAAACATGAAATATAAATTAGATGATGAATCACCTAGTGAATTTAACACAAGTAATTATGAAAAAAGTATTCTAGACAAATTCCTTAATAAAGTTCCAAATCAGATAGTATGTTTTTGAGAATTAAAGAAATTAAAACTTTAGAAGAAGCTTATTACTTTACTGTTACTGATGTACCTAAAGAATTACTGATGTACCTAAAGAATTTAATCATGATGCCACAATGATCTGGAAATTATTAAGCATTAACGATAAAGAATTTGATCAGTTTTAGGGCAAAATATCCTTCGAGTCGTAGGTGAGAATATTGATTTAGGAAATAATTGCATAGAAATTATGGAAAAAAACTTATTTTAAAAATAGCTGCCCTTATAATGAAAATGAAATTCACCAATTACATTCTTTGAATTTAGATAACGTAAATATTTTTAATTTAATAAAAACTAACCATCTTAATACAGAAGAATTCAAACATTTGAAAAAGTAATTATTGATAACAAAAATTTGTTTTATCAAGAAGGTCAACAACTGACCAATATTTCCAATATTAAACATCAAATTATTACAGAACATACCCAACCGATATATTCTAAAATCTATCGTTTTCCAAAAATACATGAACTTGAGGTAGAAAAACAAATTTCAGAAATGCTTAAGCAGGGAATAATTAAACCAAGTATTTCTCCTTATAATTCATCTATCTGGGTGGTTCCAAAGAAAATGGAGAATAGTAGTAGGTTATAGAAAAATAAATGAAATCACAATAGATAAGTTTCCTATTCCTAATATTGATTCGCTTTTTGATAAATTAGGATAAGCTCAATATTTTACGACGTTAGACTTAGCCAAAGCATTTCATCAAATTCTTGTTAATGAAAAAAAAATGGCTAAAACCGAATTTTCTACACCCCAAGGCCATTATGAATATGTCAGGATGCTATTCGGTTTAAAAAATGCTCCCGCTACATTCCAAAGAATGATAAATTATGTTCTGCGTGATTTTATAAATATAAGTTTGTACGAGGGAAGTGATTTCGGCAGAGGAAAAAGTTGCTATGACATTAAGGTAATTTTTTACTTAAAAAAAAATATTTAATTATTCGTAATATATTTTTTATTACATAGATATTTAGCTTCTGGAGATGGCATGACATCAATTGCATATAGCTACCGAATTGGTAATACAACAGCGTCCAACGCGATTCGAGAAACTACATCTGCAATATGGATAGCTATTTCTCCACATGTATTTCCAAAATACACAAAAGAAATGTGGCTCGATGTTGCTCAAAAATATGATGAAATAGGAAACTTTCCAAACTGTTTGGGAGCTTTAGATGGAAAGCATATTGTAGTTCAGGTAAATATATTAATAAACAATAAATGTATTTAATATTTATAAAAGTATGTTTTGCAGGCTTTTAGTAATACTGGGTCTGCAAATTTTAATTATAAAAATGCACATAGTATAGTATTGATGGGAATGTGTGACGCTCAATATAGATTTACTATGGTTGCCATAGGAGCTGCTGGTAGATTTTCCGATGGTGGTATTTTTAAAAATTGCAATTTTGGAAAAGCATTTTTAAATGGAAAAGTAAATATTCCATTGGATACCATTTTAAAAGATTCTACCAACAATCAAGTTGCACCTTATGTTATTGTTGCAGATGAAGCATTTCCTTTGCTTTCTAATATAATGCGCCCATTTCCTGGACGTAATAGCAATGCTAGAATGAAAGTTGAAGAGGCGGTTTTTAATTTTAGGCTCTCCAGAGCACGAAGAATAATAGAAAATGCTTTTGGGATTCTAAGCTCCAGATGGCGGATATTTAGACGACCAATAGTTGCTAAGAGAGATACAGTTGTAAATATTACCAAAGCCACATGCGCACTACATAACTGGTTCATTAATAGAAATAGTTCATACATATGTCCTGGAAGTGTGGATTCATTTACAAATGAAGGTGATTTAATATTATTATTGAAAAATTATAAATTTATATATTGATTTATATTTACACTTCATTATAAAATTGGAACTTTTTTTAATTTTTTAGGTAACCTTATTATTAGAGGCAGATGGCGCATTGACATTGCAAATGACACCAACATGCTACATCTACGTCAACAAAGTAATGCTCCTACCAATTCAGGAGTGGTGGTACGAAATATTTTCAAAAATTATTTTATGGGAGATGGTATGGTAAACTGGCAATTCAATGACCTTCATAATGTAAAAAATTAATTATATTATGAAAACAAAAATAAATTGTATAATAATTTTTTTTTTTTGCAAACATTAATTAAATAAAAAGACCAAAAAACAATGTAATTAAGTTATAATACATTTATTTAAGTTATAATAACACATTTATTTTGGATCTGAAAAATAAAAATAAAACAGTTTTGTTTAAATAAAGTCATTTAAATCTTCAAAAAATACCTTTATATTCTGCATCTTTAAAAATTTTCATAATTTCAAATTTCACCCGCATTTGTTCTTTTATCTCCATCGATCTCAATGCATCCCCAAAGGAAAGTAGAAACATGTCGATGGTATCTAGTCCACCACTACTGCTTTCTTCAACTTCTTTTATTAAATTATCCAAATTTTTAATTAAATCATTTTGGGATTTTTTTTTTTGTGGTTTAGGTGTTGATGCTGAAGTTTTAATGAAATCGACTGAATTTGATGTTTCTATTATTTCTTCTTGTATGTTATCACTTTCATTGAAAATATCCATTGATTCCATATGTGAATTATCTTCCTCAAAATTACTGGAAGTTGACCTAAAATTATATTCAAAATATTATAGAAAAATATTTTATAATTTTTTTGCCTTACTCCTTATCAATCGCATACTTTTCTAGAAATGACAAATCACGTGTACATTTCCTCTTCTTGGCTGAAGTACCGCTGCCACTTGGAAGTTTCGCTTCTCTTCTGTCTTTATAATATTGGTATCTTATATTTTTCCATTTAGTTTGACATGCTTTTGCTAAAAAGAATAAATTAGTTAAATGTTTGTAGCATAATATTTATGTTATTTCTTACCTGTAGTTCCCAAACGCTTAGCAATTCCATTCCAAATTTCCAACCTGACATTATTTTTCCTGTACGCAGGATTTTCAACATCGAACAATATTGGAAATTGTTCCACCTCGTCAATTAATTTATCATCTAAAATTATTGTATTAATTAATAATAATAAATGTGATTAATATTAATTACTTAATGATTTTTATTAATTATTTAAAAAAAAACTCACAAGAACTTTCCATAATGCTTGTTGTTTATATTTTACTTTTATCAAAATAAACTGTCAAAATGTGTCTTGTGACTTAAAAAGAGACAGACCATCCTAGTCACGTCTTATGACTTAGTCTTATGAAATTCTGTATTCTGATTGGTTGAAAATGTTTATAAGACTAAGTCATAAGACACAAGACACAACTGAAAAACAAGCATTATGTGTGTTGTATATCTAGACGATATATTAATTTTTAGCTCCTCTCTTCAAGAGCATATCGAACCTATTAAGAAAATATTTCAAAGACTACGAGAGTTTAATTTAAAAATACAAATAGATGAATGTTTATTCTTATCAAAAGAATCAGAATATTTAGGTCATATATTAACCACGGAAGGCATCAGGCTAAATCCTAATAAAATCGAAGTAATTAAAACACTTAAACTTCCTACAACACCTAAAGCAATAAAAAGTTTCTTAGGAATCACGGGTTACTATAGGAAATTTATTAGAGACTATGCAAAAATTGCACAACCTTTAACTCGTTGTCTAAAAAAGAACAACAAAATTGATACTAATAATATAGATTATGTTAACATGGCATCCAAATATTGGGAATATTTCTGAGAGATGGAACACAGCGAAAAAACACCAAAGCGAGTTAAATGTAAAATTAAAGCTAGTGTTATTCATTATTCATTATTAAAGTATTCATTATTAAAGAATTCATTATTAAAGTAAAATTATATATAAAAAATGATAGCTTAAAATTAATATAGTGAAGAAACTCAATTATTTAATATAGTGAATAAATTCAATTATTATATAAAACTGACAATAAGTTTTATTTTTTGTGCTATTTTGTGCCTTGAATTATTTATAAACCAGATTCCCGCGCCAAAACGTATTCATGGTCCTTCAAAGCGGATATAAGTCAAGTACAAAAGAAGAAGTTTACCAACAGTAAATTTTCAAGAAATATCACGTGTTATACAAGTTTTAATGCATATTTCCTTTTTTAAGTTTTCCTAATTCCTTAAATAAAATAAAATCCAATCTATATCTATAGATAGTTCTCTTTCTTTTCACCACCGAACTGTCAAATTATATGAAAAATATTATAACAGCTGATTTTATATTTACAGGGCTGGCTTGATTTTTTTAATTTTAGGAGTCTCAATATAAATTAAAAATATTAACTAGCTACACAAAATTACTCTATTTTACTTTCCATTTGTATAATTATCGTTTCGCGACCTAAAATATTCCTTAGGATGATCTTTAGAAGTATTTAAAAAAAAAAATAATTTTATCTCCTTAAAAACTGCTACCCGAATTAAAAAAACGTAGTGCGGCTCTTATTTCCGAGTTATTATTTTTGACAGTTCGGTGGTGAAAAGAAAGAGACTACTATATCCAGGCTTGCTTCAATTTTTATTACTTATGCTCCTTCCATATATTTCTAATTCGTGGATTAGCTGTTATTAGAATTGCATAAAATACATCGGCAATCATACATCGAAATATTAATCTATTGAAGAACAAATTTCATATAATGGTGCTATAATTTCATATAATATTAATATTAATATTCATATAATAACTTGATCTAATATATTTTTATTAATTTCATAAGTATATAGTACAATATAATTTCCTATGGATTATATGGTTTCATATAAAAATATACAGGGTGTCCCGGTTAGGGATGCTAATACGTTAAGGGGTGGTTCCTTGGTTCTAGGGTTTCCAATTACTCGGCAAAATCAACTAACCGAGTTTTCGAGTATCTGTAAGGAAAATTAACCGAGTACTCGGTTAACCGAGTATTTCAAACAAAAACAACATTTTTGTAATTCATATATTTTTATATATTTCAAAATTAAATATGGAAAAAAAAGAAAAACCAATACTATTTTATTTGCAAAGCCTACTATTTTATTCAAATTTATCATAAGTGTAAATTAATTTTAAACAAATATTTTGGATATACAATTCATTTATTTAGCTCTTGCAATTGTTTAAATAATAACCGAGTATTAATGGTGAAAAACCGAGTTTCCGAGTAATATATAAAACAGAGAAATAACCGAGTAACCGAGTACTCGATAACCGAGTATGGAAACTCTACTTGGTTCATTATAAGCAAAAAATCGTATGGAAGGGGGGTTGCATTTTCAACACCCACTGAACTACAGGGTGTTTTAAAACTAGGCGCGTTTGATAGACAATTAATTTACCTTTATTTCGATGTTACCGTTATTTTCACGGGTTGCTAGGTCTGCATTAAATTGCGTTAAAGTTATGATTTTTTTGAAGAAAAAAATAATCAGATTTTGGAAAAATGCCAGTTTTCTCAAAATTTTGCCGGGTGTAAATTTTTTTTTGAATTTGATTTGGATGCATCATTCTGTTACCTACGAAATCGCCATACAAAGCTTTTACCTGCGACTTCTGGTTTGCCCAGTAAAAAGGTAACAAAAAACGTCCTTTAATTGCCAAATCAGGTATTTGAAGTGAAAAATTCAGGTACTTAAGTTTTAAATGTGGGGTTTTTTTAAATAATTTATTGGAGGTAGTTGTAAATACGCTTTCAAAACTTGCCGACACTAATTTCTTAGTAATTAAAAAAACTAAAAACTTAAGTTTTAAGGCTGGTAAGCGATTACCTCTTTTTATAAAATAATTGCAACGAACTATATAATATAGAAGGCTTAAGAGGTTAGAATTCGTGTTCCAACATCAGACAGTGAAGCTGGGGTAAAATGACAGTTGGCGGATATAAATTCAATAATTAAGCCATGTACTATTTGGTGTAATAATGAAAGTCGTCACTGTCAGATGTTGGGACCAATCATATATATGAAAACATAACCTCTTTAGGCTTCTATATTATATAGTTCGTTGAATAATTGTGTATAAAACAAGTGTGCTTCCTATGTGACTTATTCAGTTTAAATTTAAACAAACAAGTGCGATATTATAAAAATAAAACAAGGAAGTGCAATATTAAAATGGCAGAATATTCAAATCTGGAGTATGCACACTACTTCTATGAATTGGCTGATGGTGATGCTTTGGCTGCACGAGAAGCGTATGGTATTAGATATCCTGCACGACGCGTTCCTGATGCTAGAGTCAGGAAGAGGAAACATATAATAGTAATGAACGTCATTCAACACAACGTCAGAAAGTAGAATTAGATGAACGTATACTTAGAACAGTAAGAGCAGATCCTACAATAAGTATACGCCGACTTTCTTCTAAATTAAATTTGTCAAGACAACTAATGTCAAGAGTATTACACCAGGAGAGGTGGCACCCTTTCCACACAACAGCTGTGCAGGAGATATTACCAGCAGATAAGGCGAAGCGAGTGGAATTTTGCAACTGGTTGATGGAAAGACATATCGACGATTACACATTTACATCAAATATTTTATGGACCCATGAGTCGCAGTTCACCAGAAATCGAAATACAAATTTTCATAACTTACACGAATGGGCAAGTGAAAATCCGCATACAACAAGAACGAGATCATTTCAACATCGATTTAGCATAAACGTGTGGGCTGTTGTGATTGGTGATATGTTCATTGGACTTTTTTTCTGCCACCAAGATTAAACAGTGCAGAATATTTGCAATTTTTGCAAAATGAATTGCCAGGATTGCTAGAAGATGTTACCCTTGTACAAAGGCGAACACATTTATACCAACAAGATGGCGCTCTAAGTCACTATGGCCGAATTGTTACGGAATGATTAAATGAAAACTAGAGAAATCGTTGGATAGGAAGAAATGGCCCAATACATTGGCCTGCAAGATCCCCAGACCTAACAGTTATTGACTTTTATGCTTGGGGGACGATGAAAGAAGAGGTGTATACAACCGAAATAACAACATTAGAAGGATTGAAGGCACGAATTGAAGTAGCAGCGCAAAAAGGAGGTCACTTTGAGCACCCGACAAAATTTTGATAAAACTGGCATTTTTCTTAATTATTAAATTTTTCCAAAATCTGATTATTTTTTTTTTGAAAATTTATGGACCGATGACTTTAACGCAATTTAATGCAGACCTAGCAACCGGTGAAAATAACGGTAACATCGAAATAAAGGTAAATTAATTGTCTATCAAACGCGCCTTAACGTATTAGCATTTGGATATTCCAGGTTCAATACGCTAGAAGTTATAATTGAATAAGTGCTTGTGCCCACGTCTCCGAAGGACTTTTTTAAAACACCCTGTAGTTCAGTGGGTGTTGAAAATGCAACCCCCCTGTGACACCGTGGTTTTTTTAATAAAATTCCCTAAAAAGAAATAAAAATTATTAAATTAAAATAATGTAAAAAAATACCTTGTTTAGTTGTTTACGTCTGCGTCCATCTTGATGTTATTTGTATGCCGGCTTGTCACATCTCAGATGTCAGTTAGTAGATAGGCGCGGAGGTAAATTGGAGGTGGGTAGCCATAGTGATAGGTTTCGAAATTCCCGTCAGCGCTGCGGTCTCTTGATTTTCGGAACAGAAAACAATAGACAACCTTTGTTGCCCTTGTGGGCCATGTTTTGATTCCGAAAGTCAAGAGATCGCGTGATCGAGGAAACAATAGGTTTTCGAAATGAGAAAATTATGAAAAATTGATTGTTTCGGGGGAGTCGGAAAAAAAAAGCAGAAGCTTGACGGTCGGACATTTTTGGGGATGAAAGTTATCTTCGAGATTTTTTTTTTGTATTTTGAAAAGTTTTTTTTTAAATTAAGGAATTCGTGCGGAAGGAATTCGTAAGAAAATAAAATAAGATAGAAAAAAAAACTTATATATTGTATTGATAAGAAGTATGGATTTAACAAAAAACTTAGTAAGGTTAATAAGAAAAAAAAAATTTTGTAAATTTTTTTTTAATTTGATTTGGATGCATCATTCTGTTACCTACGAAATCGCCATACAAAGCTTTTACCTGCGACTTCTGGTTTGCCCAGTAAAAAGGTAACAAAAAACGTCCTTTAATTGCCAAATCAGGTATTTGAAGTGAAAAATTCAGGTACTTAAGTTTTAAATGTGGGTTTTTTTAAAATAATTTATTGGAGGTAGTTGTAAATACGCTTTTAAAACTTGCCGACACTAATTTCTTAGTAATTAAAAAAACTAAAAACTTAAGTTTTAAGGCTGGTAAGCGATTACCTCTTTTTATAAAATAATTGCAACGAACTATATAATATAGAAGGCTTAAGAGGTTAGAATTCGTGTTCCAACATCAGACAGTGAAGCTGGGGTAAAATGACAGTTGGCGGATATAAATTCAATAATTAAGCCATGTACTATTTGGTGTAATAATGAAAGTCGTCACTGTCAGATGTTGGGACCAATCGTATATATGAAAACATAACCTCTTTAGGCTTCTATATTATATAGTTCGTTGAATAATTGTGTATAAAACAAGTGTGCTTCCTATGTGACTTATTCAGTTTAAATTTAAACAAACAAGTGCGATATTATAAAAATAAAACAAGGAAGTGCAATATTAAAATGGCAGAATATTCAAATCTGGAGTATGCAGACATACACTACTTCTATGAATTGGCTGATGGTGATGCTTTGGCTGCACGAGAAGCGTATGGTATTAGATATCCTGCACGACGCGTTCCTGATGCTAGAGTCAGGAAGAGGAAACATATAATCGTAATGAACGTCATTCAACACAACGTCGAACAGTAGAATTAGATGAACGTATACTTAGAACAGTAAGAGCAGATCCTACAATAAGTATACGCCGACTTTCTTCTGAATTAAATTTGTCAAGACAACTAATGTCAAGAGTATTACACCAGGAGAGATTGCACCCTTTCCACACAACAGCTGTGCAGGAGATAATACCAGCAGATAAGGCGAAGCGAGTGGAATTTTGCAACTGGTTGATGGAAAGACATATCGACGATTACACATTTACATCAAATATTTTATGGACCCATGAGTCGCAGTTCACCAGAAATCGAAATACAAATTTTCATAACTTACACGAATGGGCAAGTGAAAATCGAGATCATTTCAACATCGAAAACGAGATCATTTCAACATCGATTTAGCATAAACGTGTGGGCTGTTGTGATTGGTGATATGTTCATTGGACTTTTTTTCTGCCACCAAGATTAAACAGTGCAGAATATTTGCAATTTTTGCAAAATGAATTGCCAGGATTGCTAGAAGATGTTACCCTTGTACAAAGGCGAACACATTTATACCAACAAGATGGCGCTCTAAGTCACTATGGCCGAATTGTTACGGAATGATTAAATGAAAACTAGAGAAATCGTTGGATAGGAAGAAATGGCCCAATACATTGGCCTGCAAGATCCCCAGACCTAACAGTTATGGACTTTTATGCTTGGGGGACGATGAAAGAAGAGGTGTATACAACCGAAATAACAACATTAGAAGGATTGAAGGCACGAATTGAAGTAGCAGCGCAAAAAGGAGGTCACTTTGAGCAGCCAACAAAATTTTGTGCTAAATCGATGTTGAAATGATAAAATTTTGATAAAACTGGCATTTTTCTTAATTATTAAATTTTTCCAAAATCTGATTTTTTTTTTTTTGATAATTTATGGACCGATGACTTTAACGCAATTTAATGCAGACCTAGCAACCGGTGAAAATAACGATAACATCGAAATAAAGGTAAATTAATTGTCTATCAAACGCGCCTTAACGTATTAGCATTTGGATATTCCAGGTTCAATACGCTAGAAGTTATAATTGAATAAGTGCTTGTGCCTACGTCTCCGAAGGACTTTTTTAAAACACCCTGTAGTTCAGTGGGTGTTGAAAATGCAACCCCCCTGTGACACCGTGGTTTTTTTAATAAAATTCCCTAAAAAGAAATAAAAATTATTAAATTAAAATAATGTAAAAAAATACCTTGTTTAGTTGTTTACGTCTGCGTCCATCTTGATGTTATTTGTATGCCGGCTTGTCACATCTCAGATGTCAGTTAGTAGATAGGCGCGGAGGTAAATTGGAGGTGGGTAGCCATAGTGATAGGTTTCGAAATTCCCGTCAGCGCTGCGGTCTCTTGATTTTCGGAACAGAAAACAATAGACAACCTTTGTTGCCCTTGTGGGCCATGTTTTGATTCCGAAAGTCAAGAGATCGCGTGATCGAGGAAACAATAGGTTTTCGAAATGAGAAAATTATGAAAAATTGATTGTTTCGGGGGAGTCGAAAAAAAAAGCAGAAGCTTGACGGTCGGACATTTTTGGGGATGAAAGTTATCTTCGAGATTTTTTTTTTGTATTTTGAAAAGTTTTTTTTTAAATTAAGGAATTCGTGCGGAAGGAATTCGTAAGAAAATAAAATAAGATAGAAAAAAAAACTTATATATTGTATTGATAACAAGTATGGATTTAACAAAAAACTTAGTAAGGTTAATAAGAAAAAAAAAAATTTTGTAAATTTTTTTTTTAATTTGATTTGGATGCATCATTCTGTTACCTACGAAATCGCCATACAAAGCTTTTACCTGCGACTTCTGGTTTGCCCAGTAAAAAGGTACCAAAAAACGTCCTTTAATTGCCAAATCAGGTATTTGAAGTGAAAAATTCAGGTACTTAAGTTTTAAATGTGGGTTTTTTTAAAATAATTTATTGGAGGTAGTTGTAAATACGCTTTTAAAACTTGCCGACACTAATTTCTTAGTAATTAAAAAAACTAAAAACTTAAGTTTTAAGGCTGGTAAGCGATTACCTCTTTTTATAAAATAATTGCAACGAACTATATAATATAGAAGGCTTAAGAGGTTAGAATTCGTGTTCCAACATCAGACAGTGAAGCTGGGGTAAAATGACAGTTGGCGGATATAAATTCAATAATTAAGCCATGTACTATTTGGTGTAATAATGAAAGTCGTCACTGTCAGATGTTGGGACCAATCGTATATATGAAAACATAACCTCTTTAGGCTTCTATATTATATAGTTCGTTGAATAATTGTGTATAAAACATTTGTGCTTCCTATGTGACTTATTCAGTTTAAATTTAAACAAACAAGTGCGATATTATAAAAATAAAACAAGGAAGTGCAATATTAAAATGGCAGAATATTCAAATCTGGAGTATGCAGACATACACTACTTCTATGAATTGGCTGATGGTGATGCTTTGGCTGCACGAGAAGCGTATGGTATTAGATATCCTGCACGACGCGTTCCTGATGCTAGAGTCAGGAAGAGGAAACATATAATCGTAATGAACGTCATTCAAGACAACGTCGAACAGTAGAATTAGATGAACGTATACTTAGAACAGTAAGAGCAGATCCTACAATAAGTATACGCCGACTTTCTTCTGAATTAAATTTGTCAAGACAACTTTCCACACAACAGCTGTGCAGGAGATATTACCAGCAGATAAGGCGAAGCGAGTGGAATTTTGCAACTGGTTGATGGAAAGACATATCGACGATTACACATTTACATCAAATATTTTATGGACCCATGAGTCGCAGTTCACCAGAAATCGAAATACAAATTTTCATAACTTACACGAATGGGCAAGTGAAAATCGAGATCATTTCAACATCGAAAACGAGATCATTTCAACATCGATTTAGCATAAACGTGTGGGCTGTTGTGATTGGTGATATGTTCATTGGACTTTTTTCTGCCACCAAGATTAAACAGTGCAGAATATTTGCAATTTTTGCAAAATGAATTGCCAGGATTGCTAGAAGATGTTACCCTTGTACAAAGGCGAACACATTTATACCAACAAGATGGCGCTCTAAGTCACTATGGCCGAATTGTTACGGAATGATTAAATGAAAACTAGAGAAATCGTTGGATAGGAAGAAATGGCCCAATACATTGGCCTGCAAGATCCCCAGACCTAACAGTTATGGACTTTTATGCTTGGGGGACGATGAAAGAAGAGGTGTATACAACCGAAATAACAACATTAGAAGGATTGAAGGCACGAATTGAAGTAGCAGCGCAAAAAGGGGGTCACTTTGAGCAGCCAACAAAATTTTGTGCTAAATCGATGTTGAAATGATAAAATTTTGATAAAACTGGCATTTTTCTTAATTATTAAATTTTTCCAAAATCTGATTATTTTTTTTTTGAAAATTTATGGACCGATGACTTTAACGCAATTTAATGCAGACCTAGCAACCGGTGAAAATAACGGTAACATCGAAATAAAGGTAAATTAATTGTCTATCAAACGCGCCTTAACGTATTAGCATTTGGATATTCCAGGTTCAATACGCTAGAAGTTATAATTGAATAAGTGCTTGTGCCTACGTCTCCGAATGACTTTTTTAAAACACCCTGTAGTTCAGTGGGTGTTGAAAATGCAACCCCCCTGTGACACCGTGGTTTTTTTAATAAAATTCCCTAAAAAGAAATAAAAATTATTAAATTAAAATAATGTAAAAAAATACCTTGTTTAGTTGTTTACGTCTGCGTCCATCTTGATGTTATTTGTATGCCGGCTTGTCACATCTCAGATGTCAGTTAGTAGATAGGCGCGGAGGTAAATTGGAGGTGGGTAGCCATAGTGATAGGTTTCGAAATTCCCGTCAGCGCTGCGGTCTCTTGATTTTCGGAACAGAAAACAATAGACAACCTTTGTTGCCCTTGTGGGCCATGTTTTGATTCCGAAAGTCAAGAGATCGCGTGATCGAGGAAACAATAGGTTTTCGAAATGAGAAAATTATGAAAAATTGATTGTTTCGGGGGAGTCGAAAAAAAAAAGCAGAAGCTTGACGGTCGGACATTTTTGGGGATGAAAGTTATCTTCGAGATTTTTTTTTTGTATTTTGAAAAGTTTTTTTTTAAATTAAGGAATTCGTGTGGAAGGAATTCGTAAGAAAATAAAATAAGATAGAAAAAAAAACTTATATATTGTATTGATAACAAGTATGGATTTAACAAAAAACTTAGTAAGGTTAATAAGAAAAAAAAAATTTTGTAAATTTTTTTTTTAATTTGATTTGGATGCATCATTCTGTTACCTACGAAATCGCCATACAAAGCTTTTACCTGCGACTTCTGGTTTGCCCAGTAAAAAGGTAACAAAAAACGTCCTTTAATTGCCAAATCAGGTATTTGAAGTGAAAAATTCAGGTACTTAAGTTTTAAATGTGGGTTTTTTTAAAATAATTTATTGGAGGTAGTTGTAAATACGCTTTTAAAACTTGCCGACACTAATTTCTTAGTAATTAAAAAAACTAAAAACTTAAGTTTTAAGGCTGGTAAGCGATTACCTCTTTTTATAAAATAATTGCAACGAACTATATAATATAGAAGGCTTAAGAGGTTAGAATTCGTGTTCCAACATCAGACAGTGAAGCTGGGGTAAAATGACAGTTGGCGGATATAAATTCAATAATTAAGCCATGTACTATTTGGTGTAATAATGAAAGTCGTCACTGTCAGATGTTGGGACCAATCGTATATATGAAAACATAACCTCTTTAGGCTTCTATATTATATAGTTCGTTGAATAATTGTGTATAAAACAAGTGTGCTTCCTATGTGACTTATTCAGTTTAAATTTAAACAAACAAGTGCGATATTATAAAAATAAAACAAGGAAGTGCAATATTAAAATGGCAGAATATTCAAATCTGGAGTATGCAGACATACACTACTTCTATGAATTGGCTGATGGTGATGCTTTGGCTGCACGAGAAGCGTATGGTATTAGATATCCTGCACGACGCGTTCCTGATGCTAGAGTCAGGAAGAGGAAACATATAATCGTAATGAACGTCATTCAACACAACGTCGAACAGTAGAATTAGATGAACGTATACTTAGAACAGTAAGAGCAGATCCTACAATAAGTATACGCCGACTTTCTTCTGAATTAAATTTGTCAAGACAACTAATGTCAAGAGTATTACACCAGGAGAGATTGCACCCTTTCCACACAACAGCTGTGCAGGAGATATTACCAGCAGATAAGGCGAAGCGAGTGGAATTTTGCAACTGGTTGATGGAAAGACATATCGACGATTACACATTTACATCAAATATTTTAGGGACCCATGAGTCGCAGTTCACCAGAAATCGAAATAAAAATTTTCATAACTTACACGAATGGGCAAGTGAAAATCGAGATCATTTCAACATCGAAAACGAGATCATTTCAACGTCGATTTAGCATAAACGTGTGGGCTGTTGTGATTGGTGATATGTTCATTGGACTTTTTTTCTGCCACCAAGATTAAACAGTGCAGAATATTTGCAATTTTTGCAAAATGAATTGCCAGGATTGCTAGAAGATGTTACCCTTGTACAAAGGCGAACACATTTATACCAACAAGATGGCGCTCTAAGTCACTATGGCCGAATTGTTACGGAATGATTAAATGAAAACTAGAGAAATCGTTGGATAGGAAGAAATGGCCCAATACATTGGCCTGCAAGATCCCCAGACCTAACAGTTATGGACTTTTATGCTTGGGGGACGATGAAAGAAGAGGTGTATACAACCGAAATAACAACATTAGAAGGATTGAAGGCACGAATTGAAGTAGCAGCGCAAAAAGGGGGTCACTTTGAGCAGCCAACAAAATTTTGTGCTAAATCGATGTTGAAATGATAAAATTTTGATAAAACTGGCATTTTTCTTAATTATTAAATTTTTCCAAAATCTGATTATTTTTTTTTTGAAAATTTATGGACCGATGACTTTAACGCAATTTAATGCAGACCTAGCAACCGGTGAAAATAACGGTAACATCGAAATAAAGGTAAATTAATTGTCTATCAAACGCGCCTTAACGTATTAGCATTTGGATATTCCAGGTTCAATACGCTAGAAGTTATAATTGAATAAGTGCTTGTGCCTACGTCTCCGAATGACTTTTTTAAAACACCCTGTAGTTCAGTGGGTGTTGAAAATGCAACCCCCCTGTGACACCGTGGTTTTTTTAATAAAATTCCCTAAAAAGAAATAAAAATTATTAAATTAAAATAATGTAAAAAAATACCTTGTTTAGTTGTTTACGTCTGCGTCCATCTTGATGTTATTTGTATGCCGGCTTGTCACATCTCAGATGTCAGTTAGTAGATAGGCGCGGAGGTAAATTGGAGGTGGGTAGCCATAGTGATAGGTTTCGAAATTCCCGTCAGCGCTGCGGTCTCTTGATTTTCGGAACAGAAAACAATAGACAACCTTTGTTGCCCTTGTGGGCCATGTTTTGATTCCGAAAGTCAAGAGATCGCGTGATCGAGGAAACAATAGGTTTTCGAAATGAGAAAATTATGAAAAATTGATTGTTTCGGGGGAGTCGAAAAAAAAAAGCAGAAGCTTGACGGTCGGACATTTTTGGGGATGAAAGTTATCTTCGAGATTTTTTTTTTGTATTTTGAAAAGTTTTTTTTTAAATTAAGGAATTCGTGTGGAAGGAATTCGTAAGAAAATAAAATAAGATAGAAAAAAAAACTTATATATTGTATTGATAACAAGTATGGATTTAACAAAAAACTTAGTAAGGTTAATAAGAAAAAAAAAATTTTGTAAATTTTTTTTTTAATTTGATTTGGATGCATCATTCTGTTACCTACGAAATCGCCATACAAAGCTTTTACCTGCGACTTCTGGTTTGCCCAGTAAAAAGGTAACAAAAAACGTCCTTTAATTGCCAAATCAGGTATTTGAAGTGAAAAATTCAGGTACTTAAGTTTTAAATGTGGGTTTTTTTAAAATAATTTATTGGAGGTAGTTGTAAATACGCTTTTAAAACTTGCCGACACTAATTTCTTAGTAATTAAAAAAACTAAAAACTTAAGTTTTAAGGCTGGTAAGCGATTACCTCTTTTTATAAAATAATTGCAACGAACTATATAATATAGAAGGCTTAAGAGGTTAGAATTCGTGTTCCAACATCAGACAGTGAAGCTGGGGTAAAATGACAGTTGGCGGATATAAATTCACTAATTAAGCCATGTACTATTTGGTGTAATAATGAAAGTCGTCACTGTCAGATGTTGGGACCAATCGTATATATGAAAACATAACCTCTTTAGGCTTCTATATTATATAGTTCGTTGAATAATTGTGTATAAAACAAGTGTGCTTCCTATGTGACTTATTCAGTTTAAATTTAAACAAACAAGTGCGATATTATAAAAATAAAACAAGGAAGTGCAATATTAAAATGGCAGAATATTCAAATCTGGAGTATGCAGACATACACTACTTCTATGAATTGGCTGATGGTGATGCTTTGGCTGCACGAGAAGCGTATGGTATTAGATATCCTGCACGACGCGTTCCTGATGCTAGAGTCAGGAAGAGGAAACATATAATCGTAATGAACGTCATTCAACACAACGTCGAACAGTAGAATTAGATGAACGTATACTTAGAACAGTAAGAGCAGATCCTACAATAAGTATACGCCGACTTTCTTCTGAATTAAATTTGTCAAGACAACTAATGTCAAGAGTATTACACCAGGAGAGATTGCACCCTTTCCACACAACAGCTGTGCAGGAGATATTACCAGCAGATAAGGCGAAGCGAGTGGAATTTTGCAACTGGTTGATGGAAAGACATATCGACGATTACACATTTACATCAAATATTTTAGGGACCCATGAGTCGCAGTTCACCAGAAATCGAAATACAAATTTTCATAACTTACACGAATGGGCAAGTGAAAATCGAGATCATTTCAACATCGAAAACGAGATCATTTCAACATCGATTTAGCATAAACGTGTGGGCTGTTGTGATTGGTGATATGTTCATTGGACTTTTTTTCTGCCACCAAGATTAAACAGTGCAGAATATTTGCAATTTTTGCAAAATGAATTGCCAGGATTGCTAGAAGATGTTACCCTTGTACAAAGGCGAACACATTTATACCAACAAGATGGCGCTCTAAGTCACTATGGCCGAATTGTTACGGAATGATTAAATGAAAACTAGAGAAATCGTTGGATAGGAAGAAATGGCCCAATACATTGGCCTGCAAGATCCCCAGACCTAACAGTTATGGACTTTTATGCTTGGGGGACGATGATAGAAGAGGTGTATACAACCGAAATAACAACATTAGAAGGATTGAAGGCACGAATTGAAGTAGCAGCGCAAAAAGGGGGTCACTTTGAGCAGCCAACAAAATTTTGTGCTAAATCGATGTTGAAATGATAAAATTTTGATAAAACTGGCATTTTTCTTAATTATTAAATTTTTCCAAAATCTGATTATTTTTTTTTTGAAAATTTATGGACCGATGACTTTAACGCAATTTAATGCAGACCTAGCAACCGGTGAAAATAACGGTAACATCGAAATAAAGGTAAATTAATTGTCTATCAAACGCGCCTTAACGTATTAGCATTTGGATATTCCAGGTTCAATACGCTAGAAGTTATAATTGAATAAGTGCTTGTGCCTACGTCTCCGAATGACTTTTTTAAAACACCCTGTAGTTCAGTGGGTGTTGAAAATGCAACCCCCCTGTGACACCGTGGTTTTTTTAATAAAATTCCCTAAAAAGAAATAAAAATTATTAAATTAAAATAATGTAAAAAAATACCTTGTTTAGTTGTTTACGTCTGCGTCCATCTTGATGTTATTTGTATGCCGGCTTGTCACATCTCAAATGTCAGTTAGTAGATAGGCGCGGAGGTAAATTGGAGGTGGGTAGCCATAGTGATAGGTTTCGAAATTCCCGTCAGCGCTGCGGTCTCTTGATTTTCGGAACAGAAAACAATAGACAACCTTTGTTGCCCTTGTGGGCCATGTTTTGATTCCGAAAGTCAAGAGATCGCGTGATCGAGGAAACAATAGGTTTTCGAAATGAGAAAATTATGAAAAATTGATTGTTTCGGGGGAGTCGAAAAAAAAAAGCAGAAGCTTGACGGTCGGACATTTTTGGGGATGAAAGTTATCTTCGAGATTTTTTTTTTGTATTTTGAAAAGTTTTTTTTTAAATTAAGGAATTCGTGCGGAAGGAATTCGTAAGAAAATAAAATAAGATAGAAAAAAAAACTTATATATTGTATTGATAACAAGTATGGATTTAACAAAAAACTTAGTAAGGTTAATAAGAAAAAAAAAATTTTGTAAATTTTTTTTTTAATTTGATTTGGATGCATCATTCTGTTACCTACGAAATCGCCATACAAAGCTTTTACCTGCGACTTCTGGTTTGCCCAGTAAAAAGGTAACAAAAAACGTCCTTTAATTGCCAAATCAGGTATTTGAAGTGAAAAATTCAGGTACTTAAGTTTTAAATGTGGGTTTTTTTAAAATAATTTATTGGAGGTAGTTGTAAATACGCTTTTAAAACTTGCCGACACTAATTTCTTAGTAATTAAAAAAACTAAAAACTTAAGTTTTAAGGCTGGTAAGCGATTACCTATTTTTATAAAATAATTGCAACGAACTATATAATATAGAAGGCTTAAGAGGTTAGAATTCGTGTTCCAACATCAGACAGTGAAGCTGGGGTAAAATGACAGTTGGCGGATATAAATTCAATAATTAAGCCATGTACTATTTGGTGTAATAATGAAAGTCGTCACTGTCAGATGTTGGGACCAATCGTATATATGAAAACATAACCTCTTTAGGCTTCTATATTATATAGTTCGTTGAATAATTGTGTATAAAACAAGTGTGCTTCCTATGTGACTTATTCAGTTTAAATTTAAACAAACAAGTGCGATATTATAAAAATAAAACAAGGAAGTGCAATATTAAAATGGCAGAATATTCAAATCTGGAGTATGCAGACATACACTACTTCTATGAATTGGCTGATGGTGATGCTTTGGCTGCACGAGAAGCGTATGGTATTAGATATCCTGCACGACGCGTTCCTGATGCTAGAGTCAGGAAGAGGAAACATATAATCGTAATGAACGTCATTCAACACAACGTCGAACAGTAGAATTAGATGAACGTATACTTAGAACAGTAAGAGCAGATCCTACAATAAGTATACGCCGACTTTCTTCTGAATTAAATTTGTCAAGACAACTAATGTCAAGAGTATTACACCAGGAGAGATTGCACCCTTTCCACACAACAGCTGTGCAGGAGATATTACCAGCAGATAAGGCGAAGCGAGTGGAATTTTGCAACTGGTTGATGGAAAGACATATCGACGATTACACATTTACATCAAATATTTTATGGACCCATGAGTCGCAGTTCACCAGAAATCGAAATAGAAATTTTCATAACTTACACGAATGGGCAAGTGAAAATCGAGATCATTTCAACATCGAAAACGAGATCATTTCAACATCGATTTAGCATAAACGTGTGGGCTGTTGTGATTGGTGATATGTTCATTGGACTTTTTTTCTGCCACCAAGATTAAACAGTGCAGAATATTTGCAATTTTTGCAAAATGAATTGCCAGGATTGCTAGAAGATGTTACCCTTGTACAAAGGCGAACAAATTTATACCAACAAGATGGCGCTCTAAGTCACTATGGCCGAATTGTTACGGAATGATTAAATGAAAACTAGAGAAATCGTTGGATAGGAAGAAATGGCCCAATACATTGGCCTGCAAGATCCCCAGACCTAACAGTTATGGACTTTTATGCTTGGGGGACGATGAAAGAAGAGGTGTATACAACCGAAATAACAACATTAGAAGGATTGAAGGCACGAATTGAAGTAGCAGCGCAAAAAGGGGGTCACTTTGAGCAGCCAACAAAATTTTGATAAAACTGGCATTTTTCTTAATTATTAAATTCTTCCAAAATCTGATTATTTTTTTTTTTTTGAAAATTTATGGACCGTTGACTTTAACGCAATTTAATGCAGACCTAGCAACCGGTGAAAATAACGGTAACATCGAAATAAAGGTAAATTAATTGTCTATTAAACGCGCCTTAACGTATTAGCATTTGGATATTCCAGGTTCAATACGCTAGAAGTTATAATTGAATAAGTGCTTGTGCCTACGTCTCCGAAGGACTTTTTTAAAACACCCTGTAGTTCAGTGGGTGTTGAAAATGCAACCCCCCTGTGACACCGTGTTTTTTTTAATAAAATTCCCTAAAAAAAAATAAAAATTATTAAATTAAAATAATGTAAAAAAATACCTTGTTTAGTTGTTTACGTCTGCGTCCATCTTGATGTTATTTGTATGCCGGCTTGTCACATCTCAGATGTCAGTTAGTAGATAGGCGCGGAGGTAAATTGGAGGTGGGTAGCCATAATGATAGGTTTCGAAATTCCCGTCAGCGCTGCGGTCTCTTGATTTTCGGAACAGAAAACAATAGACAACCTTTGTTGCCCTTGTGGGCCATGTTTTGATTCCGAAAGTCAAGAGATCGCGTGATCGAGGAAACAATAGGTTTTCGAAATGAGAAAATTATGAAAAATTGATTGTTTCGGGGGAGTCGGAAAAAAAAAGCAGAAGCTTGACGGTCGGACATTTTTTGGGATGAAAGTTATCTTCGAGATTTTTTTTTTGTATTTTGAAAAGTTTTTTTTTAAAGTAAGGAATTCGTGCGGAAGCAATTCGTAAGAAAATAAAATAAGATAGAAAAAAAACTTATATATTGTATTGATAACAAGTATGGATTTAACAAAAAACTTAGTAAGGTTAATAAGAAAAAAAAAATGATAAGTTGTGATCGGCGGAACCTAAAAAAAAAAACCATTAAGCAATTTTTTTATAGATTAAATTAATAAAAAAAAAATCATTTGAAAACTTAAGTTGGAAAAAACAAAATTTTAATAAGAACCAAAATTTTCCGGGCCCCGCGTATGTGGAAAAAAGAAATAAATAACGAAAATTAAAAAAAAAAACGAAATTCGCTAAACAACACAAGAATAACAATAACAAAAATAATAATAAGGAATTCATAAAGACAGATATAAAAAGAAAAAAAAATCGAAAACTAAAATAAAAAAATTATTTCCAAGTGGTGTATGTTGCAAAATCTGCAATTAATTTATAAAAAAAAAATTTAAATCCTTATATCCGAGCCGTGTAATACACTGCACCGGCTGATTCAAAAATGAAGTAACAACCAACGAAAAATAATTCAGACCAGCAACATTAAAGTCGAGGCAGAGCAGCGGTGGCAGCGTTTTTTTTTATTTTTGTTGATTTTGGTGTTGGTTTTTTTGTGTAAATTTTTTTTTAAGTGTAGGTACAGGTAGCTGGTTCCCGTCCTGGCATGCCGGAGCAGGAAGCAGTTTACTTCAGGTACTGTAATTTTGTTATTTAATTAATTTATTTTGTGGTGTGCGATTAAAATTATTTATATTAGTTGCTTTTGCTTTGTTTTTTGTATTAAATTATAAGTAATTTTTTTTTGTAAAGTAATTTTTTTTAGTAAAGTAATATTTTTTTGTGTTATTTATTAATAATTTATTTAATAGAATTAGCTTGAGATAAAATTTTTTTTTAAAGCATATTAAGTAGAAAATATTACGTACACCACATATATATATTTTTTTAATTTATTAATTATATCTAAATATATTTCTTTACATTTTTTTTTATAAAATAAAAACAAAAAAACAACCGCCTTATGAGAAAAAAAAAATTTAATCGTTTTTTTATTTAATATAATTTATTTGGAAATTTAATTATTTTTTTTTTAAATTTCCAAAAATTTTTTTATAATTTTGGTATAAAGAGTGGCTGCTGTGTTGGGTTGCTGATCGCTGTGTTGTGGTTTGATTTTTTTTCTTTTTCGTTGATTTTTTTTTTATAATGGCTGGCTGATTTTTCAGTAACTTCCCCAGGATGGATCGCAATGGATATCTTGTCCTTCTCTCTCCTTATTCCTTAAGCGAGGGTGCTTCACTCTAAAGATTTTTTTTGTGAAAATTTTTATTAGTGAAAGCATCATCGTATTGTAGTATTGATTGCCGTTTGGATCACTGGTCGACTCACGCCCCACAGGCTGAGCATAGCTGGCACACTTAGGAGGAAATCCCAGTGGTCCAAGGAGTTCTAGTAATAGAAATTTTGGTCTAGCGTTATATTTGTGATGCGCTGTTGGTCACCCTAGACCAGGCGCCCACTTCACTAGAACTCCGAAGTTACCTCCTCCGACTTACCTTATAGCTAACAGGTGGTAATTTTTTTTTTTGAACAAAATTACTCATCTTGTTACAATTGGCGCCCAAACAAATTTTTCGGCAATTTTGAAAATTTTAATTATTGATGTTGAAATTAATTTTTATGATGAAGATCATCAATCATTATAAATTATGAAAATTTATGTTTCAACATAAATTTTTTTTGAAATCTCCATCTGAGGTTGCTTAAGTCGGATGGAGGGGCGATCAATACAGCAACGTCTTCCCCTTCCGTGGGTGGTATTCTTCCTTTCCTATGGGGAACATCGGAGGTTGTTCCAAATTAGTTTTTGTGCTGGTAGTTAGATAAGGGTTTTGGTTGTCCATTACCTGTCCTACCAGTGTCCTTTGTATTATATATTTTGGGGGGTTAGAAATTGCGTTAAGGTGGTCCTTGACGTATCCTACCCAAAGTGTCCGTCCGCTCCAATTAAAGAAGTTCTGTCCGTCCAAGATAATAAATTTCATCCGGGAGTTCCGTCCGCCACTGTCGTACCTGCCGACAAAAATACGTATGTAATTTGTTTTAATTGTGATGATTTGGGACATCTATTTCGAGATTGTCCCCATCCATTAAAAGTATTTTGTAATCGTTGTGGTTACAAAAATACTTATGTTAATAAGTGTCCGAGGTGTCATCCCGGCAACCTTCAGGGAAACGCCAAAGCGGGTTTGGGAAACTGGAGGCAACCAAGCTACCGCCCTCGTCCGAATCCTCCAGCGTAGAGTCCGGTGATAGGTATAAGTTAGGTGTAGCTTCTAAAAATCCTCCATTAAGTAGCATAAGCGAATTAGGTTTAGTTAATAATAGGAATAATCGTAGATCCAAAAAACATTATAGTAAGAGGGAGCAAATCCGAAAAACGTTGAAAGCTACGTACCTCAGGCCGGATGGAGACAATCGTCCCTTCATGAAGATACAAATTGCAAATAAAAACCATTTTGCGTTGTTGGACAGTAAGGCCAATATCATTTGTTTGGAGAAGGATGGGGAAAATTTGTTGCGGGAGTTGAACATTTTGTACACTCCGATCACGACCAGTGTGAATACGGCCGATGGTAACCCTCAAGGTGTCATCGGTTACGTATTCCTGAACGTTATTTACAATGGCGTGACAAAAACCATCAAATTTTTTCTGATCCCCTCCATTCAACGGTCCATGATTTTGGGCATGGATTTTTGGGACGCTTTTAATGCGATTCCGTTTAAAAATCTAGAATTATCTGAATTAACTAATGATGATAAAAAATGCATAAGTTGAATATTGACCAACAACAAAGGCTTCACGAAGTGATCGATTCGTTTCCGTCGTTTAGCACATCTGGTGTGGGGAAAACTACAATTCTAAAACACGAAATCGACGTTGGAGATGCGAAACCTCAGGTAGTCCGTCCGTATCCATTATCTCTGCCCATGCAAAAATTATTAGATTTAGAATTAGATAAAATGCTAGAGCAGGACATAATCGAAGAGAGTCGAAGTGCATGGGCATCGCCCTTGGCGTTGGTGAAAAAAACAAACGGCACCCTAAGGTCGTGCCTTGACGCCCGCAAGGTGAATGCCGTCACCAAGAGTGATGCCTATCCGCTTCCTCATATCAATTCGATTTTTAGTAGAGTCAAAAAAACAAAATTTATCACTAGTTTAGATATAAAAATGGCGCTTTGGCAGGTTGAACTGGAGGAGAAATCCAGAGACAAAACCGCATTCATCGTCCCCGGTCGTGGGTTGTACCATTTCAAACGAATGCCTTTCGGTTTGTCCAACTCCCCGAAAACACTTTGCCAGCTTATGGATAAATTTATCCCTTACGAGCTTCATGAGGATGTCTTTGTTTACCTTGATGATCTTTTGATCCTCTCGGAAGACTTTGACACCCACATGGAGCTCTTGAGTAAAGTAGCAAGGTGTTTGAGGGAAGCTGGACTAACCATTAACATCGAGAAAAGCCGATTTTACCAGACCGAAACTAAATATTTAGGTCATATTATTGACCACGAAGGCATCAAAACGGACCCTGAAAAGATCGACGCCATCCAAAACTTTCCGAGGCCAAAAACTGTGCGACAGATCAGACAGTTTTTGGGAATGAATGGATGGTATAATCGGTTCATTAAGAATTACGCGGAAGTTGCAGCGCCTATTACGGATTTATTGAAGGGGAAAAATCCTGACAAGTGGAATGATGCCGCTGAGGCAGCATTCCTCGCTTTGAAACTGGCCTTAACGCAGGCCCCCGAACTCATGAATCCCGATTTTAATCGTCGGTTCTCAGTACAACGTGATGCGTCGAAGACCGGTGTCGGAGGTGTTCTATTCCAAACGGATGAAGCGGGGCATGAACATCCCATAGCGTTCATGTTCCAGAAATTAAATTCGCTCAAAAAATTACAGCGTGACGGAATTAGAATGCCTCGAAGCGGTACTAAGCATAAAAAAATTCCGACCTTACATTGAGGGGACGGAATTTACTGTGATTACCGACCATGCCAGCCTAAAGTGGTTGATGAACCAAAAGGATTTGGCGGGTCGGTTGGCGCGTTGGAGTTTGAAACTTCAGGGTTTTGATTTCAAGATTGAACACCGGAAGGGCAGCGACAATATTGTGGCGGACGCGTTATCTCGTCCAGTTGAAAGAGATCAATATTGTCGACGCCAAGGATCCGGCATTTCAAGACCCTGAATATCAACGCCACGTGAACATTTTCGCCAATAATCATGGTAAATTCCCAGACATTATGATCGTGGATGGGGTCATTTTCAAACGGCAACATTTTCGAGAACATCAACTTACCGATGTTCCCGTTTGGAAATTGTGGGTGCCTCCTGCGTTAAGAACCGGCGTGATCCAACACTTCCATGATGATCCTATGTCAGCACACTCGGGGGTGGACAAAACTATAGAAAAAATTCAGCGCATGTATTTTTGGCCA
>OX457087.1:32125749-32156088 GCA_949752835.1 Empis stercorea | reverse complement strand
TGTCAGCAAAACAGCAAAAACAAGTTAAATACGGGAGCCAAAAAACTAAGTGTTTATACTTTCATTATCTGTCAACAACCTTGAGGAATATTAGTGTTATTCATAAAAATATTAATATTAAAGTCCCACATGGAATATTAGAATTTAAATCCTAAATTATTTTTATTACATTTAAAGTACGCAATGGCGAAATTTAGTGGCGAATTTTTTTAAAGGATGGATATATATATATTTATGTATAAGTGCGGTAGAGACAGCAAAATAGTGGACGTCCAAAAGATAAGATTTTATAGAAAAACTATAGATGGCGTGAATATTATATATATACAAAATTATATTTTGTCAAATTTATTTTTTTATTTTAAAGCTAGGTATTCACTTCAAAAAAAAAAGTTGGCAAAATTGTGAGCAAAATGTCATATTAAAAATATGTAAATATAATATAATCATACTGAGTACCATGTGTATATGAGAAAGCAAAAACTAAGAAAAAAATTTTGCCCCTGGTAAAATTTTCTATATAAAATCATACTTTTTTTGAACTGTGTTTGAGTTACTTCTTATACAATTGAATCTTTTAAGAAGATTTATATTACTGTGGGTCAGGTCTATATATTCAGGAAAACAATGTATTATTAGAATGCTGTTCAATAACTGATTTATTTAATTTCATACGAGGGTTTATATACCCTCCTAAATACAATACATATGTAAAACTTATAATCTATTTTTGAATCTATACATAATACATATACAGAATATTA
The DNA here is from genome assembly GCA_949752835.1 of Empis stercorea. NCBI lineage: Eukaryota > Metazoa > Arthropoda > Insecta > Diptera > Empididae > Empis > Empis stercorea. The sequence goes on along the minus strand of OX457087.1, from coordinate 32,155,324 downwards.
AATAATATTTTCTATTTACATAAATTAAAAAGAAACTTCTTATCCTTACTTAAATAATAATAGAATATTATTCCAAACTATATGTATGTGTGTAAAAATAAGAAATACAATAATTATCAATACCAAATATGACATGTAAATAGAAAATTGAATAGTTATACTTAAACAATTTGAAACTTATCTAATAAACCTTATCTTTACAAGACAAATAATTTTGAATATTACATCTTATCTTTACTTTCTAATATAATAATTTTGAACATTAATCTTATCTTTACTTTCTAACATTCTTTTGTAAATAATAATATTAACGATTAATATTTGTTTTTATGGTAATTTTTACAATATTTTGTTGAATTTATTTTTCCACATTACTAATATGATTAATTAAATCACTTTCACGTCACGTAGATACTGTATATAGTTAAATACTGTATATAATTTTGATACTGTTGATTTGCGTGGTCCTTTTCAGTATGAGTTAATATTATCGTTACCATTGGCCATCTATCAGGTGGTACCTTATCTTCTTTAATTAAAACTGCTACACCTTCTTTAATATTTTCTTTTACTTCTTTCCATTTTGTTTTTCTCTGCAGTTGAGTCAGATATTCTGTAGAGCAGCTTTTCCAAAAATCTTTTTGCATTTTTTGGATTAACTTCCATCTATTTAAATAATTAACATCTATCTCATTTCTATGATGTGATGATGGTGAGCCAATAAGTGCTTGTCCAATTAAAAAATAAGAAGGCGGAGTTAATAATAATACTTCAGATGCATCATTATTTAAAATATGTCTTGAATTTAAAATTGCTTCTATATTATATAGAAGCGTTGACAAAGTATGATCTCCTATAACTCGTTTTAAATGGTGATTGGCCGATTTCACACCTGTATCCCATATTCCTCCGAAGTGAGGAGCTGCCGAGGGAATAAAATGCCATTGATTTCCTATTGTAGCAAAATATTCAGCTAAATGTTGCTTATTTTTTATGGCATCTAATAAATTTTTATCCAATATTTTATCTTCTACAAAATTAGTTTTAACTTTATTTCTGTTATGAGATGTTTCTTCTAAATATCTGGCTCTTCAGTGATATTTTCCAATATTGTTTACCTTGTGCAGTATTATGATTTGTATAAGTTTCAGTAGTTGCAATTTCTATTATGTCAGATTTGTCATCTATAGAAACAGTTCTAGCCATACTAATATTTTTAGCCATACTAATTTAAATTTTTTCTTCATTTCTAATATCTAATCCATCTAATAAATCTTCAGCCAATACTTTTCGAAGTTCTGGTTCTGGTATATCCTTTAACACTTCTTATGCCGTTGATTCAAATAGTGTATCCAAGGATATTTCCTTATCTTTAACTGGAACTTCTTCTATATTCCATAATTTTTCTATTTGTTCATTGAGATCTGAATATGAAATCATACAATCTATTTCACTTTTTGTTTTTGTTATATGTGATGAAACTTTCTGGGATTTTTTTTTTTTAAAACTTGTATTATTTAAATGTAATAAAAAATGATGAAATTTATTACACTTCCAACATCTTTTTGTATTTGTGCATTTAATTGCATTTGAATGAGTAAGACTATTAATACACAAATTTTTATTCTTAACGAATTTATTTCTTTCTTCTATGTTTAGATTCATAAATTTTTGACATTTATATTTTAAACGATTATTTGCTGAACAATATCCACATTGCTTTGCATTATTTATTGTATTAAAATATGATTTTTGTTGCCATGGCTTCTTTTTTTCGCCTGCTGTATTCCATATAATTTTCTTTTTCGAATCTTCTAAACTTTCTAATGTTTGAAATCTTTTTTCAATAAATATTAATAATTCTTCAAATCCTTGAATCTCTCGAGGTACTTGAATTACTTGCTCATATAGCCTTAGTGATTCTTTGTCCAATTTTTTTCTATTTATGTGATTTAATATTGGACCCCAACTATTTGTTTCAATTCCTAAATTATTTATAGCATGTATACATTCTTTACTTGTATCATGTAATTTCTTCAATTTATAACCAGATTCATATTGAATACTTTCTTGGTTTATGAATTTTTCCATTATTGTGGAAAAGATTATTCTTTTATTGTTGTATCTATCACTTAAATTTTCCCAAGCTGTATCATAATTGGCATTTGATATATTTAAATGTTGAATTAAATTAAATGCTTCACCTTTTAAATTCGTTTTAAGGTATAGCATCTTTTCCGCTTTTGCTAGTTGGGGATTTTCATGAATAACTCTTTTGTATATATCATGAAAAGCCCACCATGTATGATAATTTCCATCAAACTGCGGAATATTTATATTAGGAAGTTGAATTCTTTGTTGAACTTCTTCTTTCCTATTTTTATTTTGATTATTTGAAATCTCTTCTAATTGACGATGTAATGTTATTAATTCTTTCTTTACTAAAGATGTTTCTTGTAGCTTGCATTTCCAATAATCTTTTTCATTATTTTGTTGATCTGTCCATTCGACCAATATCATTTCATGCATATGTGTTATGCTTGTCCATATTTGTTTCGCTGTATCTAGTTGGTATTCTTTTGTAAGTTTCGGTTCATCGAAATTTATATTTACTTCTTCTTTTAGCTCGTATAACATTTCAATTTTATTTTTTTAGTATAGTTATACCATAAAGTAATAATATATGTATAGAGAAACTATTTCATATATCATTTTTTGTACAATTTTTTATAAAATAATATAGCAATGTAAGACCCCAAGCTTTTTCATAGGCTAGAACTATTTTAAAAGCCCTCTATTCTATTTTCAAAGCTCATTGACAAAATATTTTTTTAAGTATAAAAAGTATAAAATAATTGTATTTACATAAAACTGCATTTACATTATCAGATTTTTCATAAAACATTTCATGCGATTTTTTGTCTGATCAAAAATCGTACAATATGACGTAAAAATACCTAGTCTCATGCGATGTTTTATGAAAAATCTGACGGTATGCATTTTCATCCGGTTTTTTCGTACGATTTTTGATAAGACTAGTCTTATTGAAAGTCTGATAATGTAAATACAAGTTTAATATATCAAATTAATATTTTTATTATGACTTTAAAATATATTAAAGTCATATAATATTTTTTGAAATTTTGATTGTTTATTCACTCGTGCTTCTTTTTTTTCAATATTTTTTCTATGAGCTTTGAAAATAGAATAGAAATAGTGGGCTTTTAAAATAGTTCTAGCCTATGAAAAAGCTTGGGGTCTTACATTGCTATATTATTTTATAAAAATTTGTACAAAAAATGATATATGAAATAGTTTCTCTATATATATTATTACTTTATGGTTATACGTTTTTGCTGCTGGTCATAAATTTTCTGATCAACTTTAGTTTTTGCTATTGCTCTAGTTTCTTTTACTGGTGTATCTTTTTGGCTTAAATTGAAATCTTTATTAGTTTCATCTTTTTTCTCATATTTTTCTAGACATTTCATCGATTCATTGTAAAAATTCTTAACTTGACTAGGAAAATCATTTTTAAAATACAATGAGTCTGTGTCTTTTGTTTTAATTAATTCATTATGCCTTATGTTGAATTCTGCCCATAATCTTTCACATTCGTTCCTGTTGGAATCTATGAATGTTTGATTTTTTCTTATACCACTTGTTGTGATTTTTGTATATAACAGCTCAATTTGGCTGCCTATTTCATTCTGTTCCAGTAACAGTTTTTCCATTTTTTAATAATTTTTTTTTTCAAAAAAATTTTCCAATAATTCTTAACTTTGGTCACTGGTCTTCTTCCGTTTATATTCTTCTGATATTAATAATTACTTGGGCGTCGTTCTTTTTTATATATTTTTTAAATAGCCGTTACGCCTCAGATTTTTTCCTTTTTCTCCTTCCTTTCTATTAACGTCTTTGACGACATTTACTTTATTATTTTTATTATATAAACAGATAGTGAGACCTAAGCCTTTTCACTATGCCTCATGCAAACTGCAAGTAGAGGTATCTGTTTATAAATAAAAAAGAAAAATAACGACGATAAATAAATATTATTAGTATTTTTTGTCGAAGGACCAAATGTTTGAGATACTTCTTATACAATTGAATCTTTTAAGAACATTTAGATTACTGTGGGTCAGGTCTAAATATTCAGGAAAATAATGTATTATTAGAATGCTGTTCCATAACTGATTTATTTAATTTCAAACGCGGGTTTATATACCCTCCTAAATACAATACATATGCCCTCCTAAATACAATACATATACCCTCCTAAATACAATACATATTGTATTTAGTATTATGATTACAATACATAATCTATTTTTGAATCTATACATAATACATATACATAATATTAAATAATATTTTCTATTTACATAAATTAAAAAGAAACTTCTTACCTTACTTAAATAATACTATTAATAGAATATTATTCCAAACTATATGTATGTGGGTAAAAATAAGAAACACTATAATTATCAATACCAAATATGACATGTAAATAGAAAATTGAATATTTATACTTAAACAATTTGAAATTTATCTAATAAACCTTATCTTTACAAGACAAATAATTTTGAATATTACATCTTATCTTTACTTTCTAATATAATAATTTTGTACATTACATCTTATCTTTACTTTCTAATATTCTTTTGTAAATAATAATAATTTTACATAATACATTTTTAACATATAATTTTACATATATCAAAACAATAAAAAAAACCATGTTCAGGTTTGAACAAACTGAGTACTAAGCTTTAGGTAAAAAAATGGATGAATTATTTTTTTTCAAATAAATTTACATTGTCAAGTCAAGCAATATTTTTTAGGAATATCAAAAAGTTCCTATAATTTTTTTGAATGCCAACTAGATGCTACAAATTCCCAAACCAAAATTATGTTTTTGTTTCATTATTTCGTTAGGCGAATTTTAGCATGCTATCTCGTTCTATTTTGCCTAAAAAATATAAGTTTCGCCATTGTCTAAACCTTACATTATCAACCAAAAAAATTAAAAATATTCCGTTTTTATTTTTAACTCAGTTTCAGTACGTAAGCGAACCGTATTGGTGATTCGTTAGAGAACCGCCTTGGTGATTCGCCATAATGTAATATGTATATCATTTTATAATTGAATTTGTATTAAAATAATTTACCTCGTGATTTGTAAAATAGAAAAGAAAAATTATATGTTGTATTATTTCTTATTTATAATAATACTGAAATAACTTCTGAATCAGTAGTTCTGTAAAAGCTGTAAGATAGATAGAGAGATTTAAAAAAATATATTTTTTTACTTTTCAACAAGCGTACTAACGATTTGGGAATACGAATTTTAAAAAGATGAGTTGATTTTTATACGATATTGTGAATTTTCCCATACAAATTTTAAAAATTGAGAATTTGAGTAATATTTCAAATCGTTAAATAATAATTAGAATTTCATTGAGAATAAAATAACAATTTGGCAAAAAATCAATAGCTATTTTCAATTTTGCTTGTTAAATAACGATTTAAGAGCTTAACAAGATAACAAGTAGATTTGTGAATAAGGCTATTATACAGATATATTAAATATATTTATTGTGAATTGATCAAAAACATAAAGTAAATATTAATTTATAATAAGATTTAGCTATAACTAATTTTATTCACAAAATGGACTTGCCCCACTTTCAAAATCAACGGATCATATTATGATAACAGGACAATAAAATGAATATGCCTCTCAGTGGAATATGTATATCGAAGATACAAAAATTTACTAACTTTTATTTATTTTATGTAACCTGTAATATAAAATATTTTTAATATTATAAACTTATAGCTTGAAACTTATGTACATATACATATATAATTATTATTTTTAAATAAAAAATACGTCTATTGTCAGACATTCAACCCCCATCATACCATACCGTAATTCTGAATAACTTTGCATAAATAAATTAAAATTAATATCTGTACGACTTATGTACATATTTATATTTTCGTTTTGAAAACAAAATAGATAAAATGAATTTTGAAATTACGTTGATTTCAATAAAATATTTAAATTTATTTAATGAATATCTACAAAAAATTGTGGAATATTATATTATAAAATTCCTGAATAAATGCGCACAAAAATTTATATTTATGTTGTTATTTATCTTGAAAAACCAGTTGTAGACGAACATATAATATAAATCTGATTTCCCATCTTATTAAAAAATTTATGGTGTAGTAACTTTTAGGACAAAGAGAGATTTGGAAAGCACATGATTAAAATTGTTAATGAGAAAAAGTTATTTTCTTTGAATTTTTTTTTTGAAAAAAAAAGTAGTTTATATAGAAGCATATTTGGTTTAATTACCACTTATCCAAAAAATCATTTTTAAATATTTTTTGTTTGTTAAATTGTTAAAGAACTTAAGAAATCAGGTCAAAAACTTTTTCAACCAAAAGTAACAACATCCTGGGAAAGTTTTCAACTCAAAATTTTTGGTATACCTATATATACATAATTAATGCACAGAACATTTCAGAATTCAAATTGTGGAAAAGAAAATATATTACATCGAGCCACGTACTACTAGATAAAAACCAAAATGTACATATGCATATGTATATTGTAATATTATACATATGTATAATATACATATTGTTAAGGATAAATTTCTACGTGGTCTTTCTTAAAATTATCTTAAGAATTTATGATAGAGTAACATAAAAATATGTACAAATTTTCGCTTTTTACTTTTTGGAATGGTAAGGGTCGAGGAGCGTCAGAAAAAAGCCCGAATCGTGACGTCACGTCATACCAATGCTTTTTTCTGAAAAAGAGCTTTTAAATTTTTGTGTGTATGCGTTTGTAATACATTATTTGATGTTTTTATAGGAATGCGGCGTTGCCATATAATGTATATGTTATTAGATATGTGATGATAAAATTAGCCAACAAATTTTGATTTTTTGAAACGAGTTGATAATATAATTATATGTAATATATCTATTATTGCTTGACCAGATATTTATTGGTAACGAATTCATTTTACTTTCCCTTTATTGAATTTACAATTATTTTATATAATATAATATGTATATAGTATATAATATTATCTGATCAGATATTATAATATTATACATATATGTACATATGTACTAAATAGTTATACGTATATCTATATATTTATATAATATATTATATATATTTATATATATATATATATATATATATATACATATATATATATATATATATATATATATGTATATATATTATATAAAACAATTGTAAATTCTATAAAGGGAGAGAGAGTAAAATGAATTACATTAGCCATCAATATCTGATCAGATATATTGTATTGGGGGTTATTCTACAAAAGATCGTATTTGAATGAAATACCGTCGTATTTAATTTTTTTTAATGAAATATCAATATATGTATATATATATACTATATGATCCGTTGCATCCAGGGGTGCCAGAGAAAATCCCAGATGAAAATATGGCCATTCAGCATTTCATCCAGGATAATATACATAGTATAAATTTGTTTCCAAAAGGAAAAACCTAACTATCTAACTATTATTTTAAATTTCAATTAAATTGTATAATTTGCTGTTTTTAAGAAATTCTAAGAAACATTCAAAAAAATAAAGTACATTCAAAATTTAATTATTTTTACAATTTTGTAAGCCTGCGCCAATTTTTGAAACCAATAAAAAAACCCACACCTGAATCTATAAAAATCCACCTTTTCTCATACATTTTATCTGAAAGACATAAAATGTAAAGAAAAATGTAAACTAAGAATTATGTAATTAGTAATTAAGTTTTTCTATACATATATGTATGTAATATACATCCATCCATACACTCAAAAAAATAACCCCGTAAATAACTAACGGTGAATTTCCGTTGAAATAATATATGTCCGTAGCCGTAAATACGGATATTTTACTTAGAATTCTAACATTATATTTGTACGGAAAACGGAAAAAATTGTTAACTTGTGTCCGTTGAAATTATGAATTTATACTTACAGATTCTTAAGAAAGTTCCCGTAAACTTCACGGATATTTCCGTGGATTTTAAATGGATCACATCTTTTTTTTTCTTCCTTGATATTTTACAAACATTTCGTGGTTTACTAAATTTTTCTACGGAAATTTTCGTAAAAAATTTATCAAAAACGAATGAATTGTTGTTTACAAAAATTTTCCTTAAATTTTAATAGTGTTCCCGTAAACTTTATTAATATTATTACTATCAGTTTACTAATATTTTTCGTAATTCCTAAGAAAGTTTCCGTAGATTTTACGGATATTTCCGTGGATTTTAAAAGCAGTACTAAGATTTTACAGACATTTCGTAGGAAGTTTAATAAGGTTTATTAGTGGAATTTAAAACGTTGTAAAGTGAAGTAAGTATTATTGAAAATAAAAGTGAAAATAAAATAAAAAATGAAAATAAAATAAAAAATCAAAATAAAAGTGAAAAATAAAAAAAATAAAACAAATATTAAGGAAAATAAGAAAAGTAAAAATAGTAATTATATTAAAAAAAGTAGTGAGAACATTATTCGAAATAAAAAAGAACACTTGCTGAGTTTGAAGAATTTATTGAAATTGTGGGAATAAAAAACTATTATACTGCTCAAAAATTGAAAGGTATTACGATTTGTTATCCCTTAAAAAAAGATTTTATTTGTCATTTAACTGTTTTGAAATTTAGAACAAAATTGGTCAGTGGAGAAGTTGAAACAAGCATCTGAAAGTGAAATACAACAACTTTTCGATAAAAATCAATTAAAGGATAAAATTACTTTTAATCATAAATTGAAAGTTCTAAAGAACGTTATATTTAACGTGACTGCAAAAAATTATTAAATTAATTTTTGTAAAATTTCAGGTGGTTTTAAATTCTGTTTGTTTAAATTTTTTAGGAGCATATTTGATATTTGTGACAGCTGTAGCATCTTGTCCGTATTCTTCCTTCATCTAAATATTATACTTTACTTCAAGAGTATGTGGCACATGAAAATAGCTTAAGTTCAGGTTTTGTTCTAATTAAGATAAGTTAAATGTAGCACACATTACTTATACAATAATCATACATTAGTTATAAAATATATACATATTTATGTAGTTATTATCAATTGCATTCTACGTTTATATTTGTTGTATAATAATATTTATAACTTCTCTTTATATCATTTGCAGATAACAAGAACGCATTTCTTCTTCACATTCTCCATATCATGCTAAAGCCGACACAAGTATATAAACTGGAAGGACTTTCTAAAAATTTTACTGTTGGAGATTCCCAGAATTCTATTATCAAGGTTATTATCATGGTTGCAAATCAATTTCCAGAAAAATTGAAGACAATATATGGGAAGAATATTCAACCATTTATAATTTGTCAAGGTGAATCTATCAGAAATTTTGAACAAACATTTGATTACTTTGATAACATAAAATACAAGTGCGACAATTTCTTAATAACTGTTGATAAATGCTTTGAAATAATAAATTTATTCTACCTAAACTATTTCTACAATCAAAAAATGTATGGTTGTTTATACAAACTTCTTTTTATAATATAATTTTTAAAAACAATTTAAATTCAGCTATAACTTCAATCATTAAACAACTAAATTCGCAAATGTAATTAATATAATGTTTAAATAAAACATGATTTAGCTTGTTCTGTAATAATTTTTTTTATTGTTTTTCTGTTGTGTTCTTTTTATTTTTAATTATTTTTCAGGTGTCCTTTTCTAAATAATATTTTAACCCTTCAGAATCTAGCAAAATTATATTAAGTGCAATTTTAAATTATAATTTTTAATATTTTTTTAATATTAAAAACTATTCTGAAATTACATTTAATACAATTTTTTTTTTATCCAGATTATATAGTTACCAAATTATTTATTAAATAATTACAACAAAAAACGTTAAATTTTATCAAATATTTCAGTAGCTTTTACGGATGAATCCGTATAAATATTTAGGATTATAATTGTTGTCCCAAGAACTTTTTGTTGAAAATTTAGTAAAATAAGCTAACAAAGTTACCGTGATACTCAGCACTACTTTGTTAGGTTTACCAACTTATTTTTACCAACAATCTCAACAAATTGTTACGTTAGATTCGACAACAGTTTCACTTAAAAAAATTTAAGAATTTCATTTGTAAAGTTAACAAATATTTGTTACGATTTACGGGTACCCAATTTCTCCTGAGTCAACAATTTTTTGTTGTTGAATTTAACAACCATATCATTTGGATCGGTTTCAACGGACTTATCAGTTGCTTTAGCGGTTAAAATTCGTTGAATTTACGGAACTATTTCTTTTAGTGTATGTTTGTACATACGAAGCTATTATTCAGAAAAAAAATCAGAATTGCAAATAAAAAAAGCTGCCAAGTTGGAAGAGTGCTTCATATCCCCTTTTAGATCAACCTAGGCTTTAATAAAAACAAAGAATTAACTAAAAGTTATAATATTTTATAAAACTACGTGTTTTTCACAATTTAAAAGTAAATATATTTTATGTTCTTATATAAAACTTATGATGTTATTTGTATACAATATATACGAATGGTAAAAATGATCAAATTCTTATCTATATCGAATGGTTGAATTTATGATATAAGACAATACTCGAATACTCGAGTACTCGAATTTGTATTACTATATACATATATACTAAATACTAGAAATGTAATATATGTTTATTCTATAAATGTCGAAATTTTTACCCCTGTAAAATACAGAAGGTACAGTTTTCGTTTTTATGTACAAGGTGTAGAATAGTATTATTAAGAAACTAATTTTTCATTTTTTTGATATAGTCTCCCGCATAGGGGATATTGCTTATTGCATTAATACACCCCCTCCTCTACTTTAATGAGATGGTGGTTTATAATTTTAAGTGATTTCGAAAGGTTTGAAATTATGGTACTTGGCATAGAAGTAAGAAAGTCGTACATAAACTCTGGACCATTTTATAGCCATTTTGAATTTCAAAAATTTTACTTTGAAAATATCGAAATTCAAATACAACTGGCATAAAGAGGGTTTAGGGGTTGGGACTGATTTTTTTATACAAGGTGTAAAATTTCATTTTCAAAAAAGTATTTTTTTATTTTTTTTAAAATAGCCCCCCGCGGAAGGCATGGAGCTTGTTTCCTAAATATACCCCCTCCTCCACCAAAAAAGAGCAGCAGGTTAAGATTTGGAGTGATTTGGATTACCACGAATCTATTGCACCCAGTTTATAAGTTTCAAGTTAATATCTAAACATTTAGTCATTTTAAGTTCCCAAAATTAAATTTTCATAAACTATATAATAAATTTTGAAATGTAGCATTTCTAAGTGATGAAGAATAGAGGGTGTTGCAGGTACGCAAACAAATTTTTCGCATAAGGTCTAAAATAGTATTTAAAAAAAACTAATTTCTTATTTTTTCAATCCAGTTCCCCGAGGAGGTGTTGCATCTTGTTTTATAAATATACCCCCTCATCCGTATAAAAAGGGAAAGGGGTAAAAATTTTGAATGATTTCGAAAGATACTAAGCTATTATATCTAACTTATAAGATAATAGGCCGTATATTAAATGTTTCATATGCTATGATAATTTTAAATACTAAAAATACAATTTTAATAGTCCCATAAAAATTCTTTCACTAGTAAAATGAAGGGGGGTAAAGGTATGATGCTCATTTTTATGTAGAAGGTGTATAATAGTATAATGAAGAAACTTATTTCTCACTTCTTTAATAAACTTCCCCGCTGAGGGGTTGTAACTTGTTTCATATATCCGACTATATTAAGGTGTGTTTTTTGACATGCACAAAATTGTGCATTTTTATCGCTCCATGAAGGGGGTTTGCAGGTATATTATTCGGAAAAGGATACCATAAGCATAATATTCCATCCTTAGTTTACCTTTCTGTAAATTTTTGATTCAATTGAATGTGTGTTAGTACTATTTCTAAGCGATTCAAAAAGTCAATTTTTGCTTTGCGTACGGCGTACGGCGGACACGAAATTTTTTTTTGCTGATTCTGATTCTCTCACATTAAAACGTAAGAAAACATTCAAAATTTCGAAAAAAATTTTTTCGAAATTTGCTCTGCACCACAATATTATATTTAATATGAAGCAAAAAATTTGAAACACACAAAAACAAAAAAAGAGCTTTCATTGACAATAAAACTTTTTAAAATTGACTTCAGCGCTCAAAGTTCCCTATCAGAGAATAGATACACTAAAATCCACACATTTACTTCCAAAAAATTTTTGAAAAAAAAGTGGTAATTATATAAAAATTTAATTATTACAAAATTGATAACAAATATCAAAAATGTAAAACATACATCCGTGAAAAATATATTCCATCTTTATTCTGTAGAGAAAAAAAATATCAAAATATGTAAAGGTTTACTAATAAAACGGTCCATTTTCAGGTGCACGGACAGGTAAATGGGTAGGAAAATTAAAAAAGTAAAACACCTATCCGTGAAATTAATATATTCTTGATATGTTATAAAAATTTCGTGGAAGAAAATGTTTACTGGTTCTGAATAAAATGGGCAAAACAATTCATCTATAAAATAAGAAAGTGCGCTCCTCGAGTCTTAAGGATAAGTCCAAATTTTAAAAGTCATGTTGAGCAAAAAATGCATATCTTCTGCATCCTCATCAGTCTTTTTTTTTGTAATATTTTCAGAAAATTTAACTACCGTTTACAAAAACTGTGTTTGTACATCATTTTGTCCCGTTTTTGCTTTTTTTAGAAGGTGTTGAACTATACAGAATGCCGTCATAACTATCTTCTACAGCCGTTGAAAATTCTGAGGTATTGCACATAAAAGTATTAGATATTGATGATAATTCGGTATCACTATTTTCACAATTTTGAAAAAATAATTTTCATCATATTGAAAATTATTTGCGGCGATTAACCTAACTTATGTAAATTATATTGACTGACATATCATTTCTCATGAAGTTAGCTTCAGTTGGTTCCGTGAAAAAATGGAATGCAATAAGAGAAAAATGTGTACGGGAAAAAAATAATTTGAACAATCATCTGATTCATGTGCTACAAACCAAAAACCTTTTGAATTTTATTATGTGTTATCTTTCTTAGATGACCATTTAAAACCAAGAAAGTAAGTTTTTTTATAGGTTTTTCACTTCTAATTCAAGGTTTTTTATTTCAAATTCAATTTTATTTATTTCAAATTCAATTTTATTTATTTCAAATTCAAGTTTTTTTATTTCAAATTCAATATTTGTACATTTTAATATTTTTATCTTGTTGAAAGATAACAAACTAAGTATTTTTAAACAAACAAAAAAATGTTGAAGATTTTTAAACAAAACAAATTTTAAATAAGTATATTAAGGGCCTGTCCGAAATGGTTTAAAAACAGTTTAAATTCTAAATTTTGACAAGAAAATCATACATTTTGGCTTCTATATTCACCCCTACTAGGCGACGAAATTTATCGACCTACAGACCCTCGATAAATTTTGACATAGAAGTTTAATTTCAATATAACCTATAACTATAGGAATATGTTTTTTTCGAAATTTTTTAATTATAATATTTTTTTATTTATTATGATCTGTCAAAATTTAAATTTTAAAATTTTAAAACATTTCGCACAGCTAAATTATAAAAAAAACAACCACAGTTACATTTGCTTTTCACCCTATGGGGAATTTTTTTTAAATTTAAAATTTAATCTTTTTCGGACAGGCCCTAAATGTAACAATTAATGTAACAAAACAATTACTAAGGTTGTGTGCCAAAGAGTTTAAATTTTAAATTTTGACACAAAAAATTAAATTTTTTTTGCTGGTGAGTTTTTTTAATATTTACTATCAAGTTTGCTGTGCCAATTGGTTTAATTTTTAAAAAAAGATGGATGAAATTTTTCTTTTTTTTTGCTCTCTAATTTTTTAAAAAAAATTAAAAAAATTTTTAAAATTTTTTTAAAAATAAAATTATAAATATGTACGAGCCCTATCTCATATGTATTGATCCATTACAATACTTTATAATTGATATAACATTTTTTTTAATCCTTTTTTATTATTATTAATATTTCTTTAATTTCTTGTAAAAAAAATAAATTTATTTTGATTAATAATTCTAGTATAAAATATTAAAAAAAATCATAAAATATTGGAATGTATCAATACATATGGAGATAGGGCTCGTAAATAAAAAATCTGATATATGAATATTAAATAAATCAAAATTTAATCTGAAGTGTCAAATTTAACGAAGTCTGGAAGGTCGTTAAATTTTGACTTTCTATATTCACCACGCTAGTGTCAAAATTTAATTTCATCAGTCATAATTTAATTTTAAACTACAAATTTAAACCCTTTGGCACACAGCCTTAGGCTGTGTGCCAAAGAGTTTAAATTTTAAATTTTGACACAAAAAATTAATTTTTTTTTGCTGGTGAGTTTTTTTAATATTTACTATCAAGTTTGCTGTGCCAATTGGTTTAATTTTTAAAAAAAGATGGATGAAATTTTTCTTTTTTTTTGCTCTCTAATTTTTTTAAAAAAGTTAAAAAAATTTTTAAAATTTTTTTAAAAATAAAATTATAAATATGTACGAGCCCTATCTCATATGTATTGATCCATTACAATACTTTATAATTGATATAAACATTTTTTTTAATCCTTTTTTATTATTATTAATATTTCTTTAATTTCTTGTAAAAAAATAAATTTATTTTTATTAATAATTCTAGTATAAAATATTAAAAAAAATTATAAAATATTGGAATGAATCAATACATATGAGATAGGGCTCGTAAATAAAAAATCTGATATATGAATATTAAATAAATCAAAATTTAATCTGAAGTGTCAAATTTAACGAGGTCTGGAAGGTCGTTAAATTTTGACTTTCTATATTCACCACGCTAGTGTCATAATTTAATTTCATCAGTCATAATTTAATTTTAAACTACAAATTTAAACTCTTTGGCACACAGCCTAAACTCTTTGGCACACAGCCAAAGGATTAAAAAAAATGTTATATAAATTATAAAGTATTGTAATGGATCAATACATATGAGATAGGGCTCGTGCATATTTATAATTTTATTTTTAAAAAAATTTAAAAAAATTTTTTAATTTTTTTAAAAAAATTAGAGAGCAAAAAAAAAGAAAATTTTCATCCATCTTTTTTTAAAAATTAAACCAATTGGCACAGCAAACTTGATAGTAAATATTAAAAAAACTCACCAGCAAAAAAAATTTAATTTTTTGTGTCAAAATTTAAAATTTAAACTCTTTGGCACACAGCCTTAGTTTGTTTTCTTTAAAAAAAAAATAAATATATTAAAATTTACAAATATTGAATTTGAAATAAAAAAAATTGAATTTGAAATAAAAAACTTGAATTAGAAGTGAAAAACCTATATATAATAATTTAATTTTCCTGAGAGTAAAACGAACTTATTAAACTACCGTACAATAATTATTTAAATTTTTCTTTCAGAATGCGTGAAAATTGTGAAAATTGTGATACCGAATTATCATCAATATCTAATACTTGTATGTGCAATACCTCAGAATTTTCAACGGCTGTACAAGATAGTTATGACGGCATTCAGTATAGTTCAACACCTTCTAAAAAAAGCAAAAACAGGGAAAAATGATGTACAAACACAGTTTTTGAAAACTGTAGATAAATTTTCTGAAAATATTACAAAAAAAAAGACTGATGAGGATGCAGAAGATATGCATTTTTTGCAAAGCATTTCTTGCAAAATGAAAAAGATGACGGAAGATTAAAAAAATTATTTCAATTTTGAAATGGTTCTAGCTTCAATAAAAGCTGTAAAAAATTCTAAATTATAAAATGACTTATTAGAGGATTTATCTAATTGTTAGAAAAATGTATATTTTTCTTCATCTTTCCATATCCATTATGCTAATTTTAAAAAGGATGCAAGATAGTATTTTTCCCTAAGTGTGATAGAGAGAGATATGTCGTCGAGAAAAAATTTCCCCTTTTTTGGACGTCGACAAATTTTCTCCTCTTTTTTATTGGACGTCGAATTATGGCAGAAGACGCCGGCTGGCGTCTTGTCCTATAATTCGACATGAGAAAATGAATATGATGACATAATTTTATATTTGATACTTGATAGCTATAAAACTATGCATACTTTGTTTTCTCCTTTTTTTTGTAGGTACTTTTTTTCTTGTATAAATTTTTTTTTATATATTCATATATTACAATATATATCATATGTAATATATTATATATCATATACATATCGTCAACTCAGTTCTTAAGTGTTCACTGTCCAAAAATAAAAATGTTGAGAAATTGAAATTTATGATTTAGCAGAAAAGTTTTTATACTTTTTGCAACATTCCAAAATTGTAATTATTTTTTATGGATATTTGATCTGTTTTTTTATATAGAAGTAGTGATAATAAAAATATTTATATGTTGTAATTTATTTTATATTTTTTTTTAAAACTACTGATCGATGTCGAATTGGATATTGAATAGTACTATATGTAGACCGGTAAATTATTCCCATTTAGCGGATATTGATCAAGAAATTGCATTTTGAACAGATAAGCCCATCATTTTTTAATTATAATTTCATAACATAATTAGATGAAAACAATTGCAAAATGTAAAGTTCTAACGAACCGATAATATGGATATTGCACAATTAATATGAACATAAAAACTTAACCGTAAAGTGTGACAGAAAATTTAAAATTTTATTAATATTGTGCAATATCCCTATCATCAGTTAGTACTTACCGATGATAGTACTTACCGAAAAATATAGGATTTGCACAAATATGAACTGACTTTTACTTTTGAAAATCTTGGGTAAGTTTGATCAATGTTATACATATCATTTTAAAACTATTAATAATTAAATTATTGGTAATAATTTAATATTTTGGCCAATTGAACATAACTTTTCAAGAATATCTTGGAAACGATTTGTGATAGAACAAAACGTTTTACGCCAATCGAAAGATCGTAGTCAAATTAGTAAAACTGCATTATAACACATTTTGTCAAAAAATTGTCTATTGAACACTTAAGAACTGAGGTGACGATATAAACAGTTGATTTGTGGGTTCAAATTAAAAAAAAAATTTTTTTAATTTAAAACAAAATGGACAATATTTACTATAAAATTTATATATATGTCATATATTTGCTATAATTCCCACCTAAAAATAATAATTTTTTGCTTCATTCCCTCTTTAGGTTAATTTTTTCTTGCTATCTCTTTTTATTTTGGCGAAAAAATAAAAATTCTCCATAATATAAACCTAGCATAAGAGTTTAATAATAAATAAAATAAATAAAACATTGAATGTAAATAAAATATTATTTATATTTGTCACATTTATTAAAAAGATGAGTTTTTAAATGTATAAAGTTTTAATTAAAAAAATTTAAAATGAAATGTACAATATGAATTAAAATAAAATGTATTAAATTTTTATTTATTAATTAATATGAATTAAAATAAAATGTTATTATTATTTATATTGGAACGGAACACTACCTGAAATATATTTATTTAATTAAATAAAAGTTATATATGTTTTTATAGAATACCTTCATTTATGAAATAATTCTTAAGAATATCTCTTAACTGAAACGCAGACCGCGGTGCATTATGTGGACCCATACAAAAATTATTTAGTGTTTCTGAATCCTGCCTCCACGAACCCGGATGAACAACATGGTCATTATCTTCCCAATCCGTATATTTTTCTGGACAGTATTTTCCAACATCATTTAATTTAACGAAATTGTGTAAAGCAATAGTTGCAAGTACAACTTTCTCTGCATTTTGTGGAAGTAAATTCAATGTTTGTTTTAAAATTCTCCATCGAGCCACTAAAATACCAAAACTATTTTCGATTACTCTTCTAGCTCTGGACAATCGATAATTAAATATTTCTTTTTCATCACCTAAAAGTTTACCTAAAAAATTTAAAAAAAATTATGAAATATGTTAATTTATATTATGAATGTAATATATATATATTACATATATATATATATATATATATTTGTATATTATGAAATCTATACCCGGATATGGCCGCAAAAGATTATTTTTTAATGGAAAAGCAGCGTCTCCAACAAAATAATGTGGAAATAACACATTTGTTTTTGGTAAAACATCCGTGTTTGGAATGTCCAGCAATCCATTAATTAAACGCTTGCCAAATGTGGATTCCTTTAAAATGCCTACAATTAAAAAATAATATTAAACAATTAATCAATATTTAAATTTATTTACTGACCACCATCACTTTGAGTACCATATGCACCTACACAGATACATCAGTAAATAAATAGTTTGCATCACAGGAAGCTAATAAAACTATACTGAATGTTTTTTTACAATTAAAAAAAAATTGATCCAGATAAAGGTGGTGCCTGTATATTTATATGCTTCCCATCAATTGCTCCTATACAATTAGGCATGTCCCACAATTTATAAAAATCAGCAGCTTTTTTAATGTAATCAGAATTTGTTGGTGCTCCTACATATATTGGAGACAGCACATTCTAAATTGTTTCGCAAGTCTCAATAATAACAATAATAATTTTACGAATTGTTGATTTTCCAATTCGAAAAGACAAGCCAAAAATTTTGGTGAAACGCCTTGTGCTAAATAACTACAAATTTCATTACTTTTATAAATTGTTCATCATGATTTTAAATTGGTTAACTCAAAGTTATTGCCAATCTACATTCTGGAACTATTGCAGGTCTTATAGATTTTTTTGTCAGGTCGGCTTCAAGTAGATTAAGAAGATCATAAATTGGTCTTCTCATCCTAGTATGACAAAAAAAATCCTCTGCGTCAATTTCTTTCATTTTCAAGAACATTGAATAATAATTATCGTCACTGGTTTCTCTTTCCTGATCTAGTGGTCTAACCCACCATGTTCTTTTTTTTTTTTTTTTGGATTTCGAAATAGGATAAATATAATCCATAAAGATTTAGAAATAACCACAACTTCTCCGCTATTTCATTTATTTCAAAATCAGGGCGTGTATCGGGGGGGAATTCGTAACGTTTTGCAAAACGTTCGTTTCAAATCGATCAATCTGGGAAAACGAACGTAAACGTTAAATAGTGTGGCCATCACAAGTCGAAAACTTTATTATCTTGCCAGATATAAATCATATGTTTTTTGTCATTTTTCTTGTTATTATTATTTAAAAAAAAACGACTTTTTTTTAGTTTTTTTAAAAAAGTTTAATAAAAAAAATATCAAGTAGAGTAAAAATTTAAATAATTGTGGCTAGATATTGAATGAATTAAAAGTTGCAAGATATTTTGGATCCATTAAAAGTATTTATTATTTCATTTTATCAAATAAAAATGTTAATTAAAAATATTTTATATTACCAATAGTAAAATGATTTCTAATTTTTAAGTGAAAATATGAGATTAAAGCGAAAAGTTATAAGAGATTCCTCAAATCCGCTGAAACTGACCAATAAAAATTAATCCAATTTAATTTTTATTCTTTAAATTGAGTTAAGAAATTCATTTTTAGATTTATAAAACTTTTTCACCTTTCTAAAGAAGCTTTTATACATGTATTTGAGGAAATTAATGAAGAGTACAAGCCGACCACTCGCAGCTTTAGGCAGGATTTTGTAGTCGCCATGGGACAATCAACTATTTCTGAAGTACTGAAAGAAACATTAAATATTTTGGAAGAAAAATTTGCCCGAAATGGATTACTTTTAATTTATCAGATGTAGAAAAAAATAGATCAAAACAACATTTTTTTGATAAATATTCATTTCCGGGTATTGTTGGTTGTATAGATGGCACACATATAAAAATTATTAGACCACAAGAAAATTAGCATCTTTACTTTAGTAGGAAAGGATATCATACTATAAATGCAATGATAGTAAGTACAAATTTAAATAATACATAAAAAAAATATACATTTTTATTTTTTATTTTTAGATATGTAACAGTAACTATGAAATGAAAATATTATGAATTGATGCTTGTTATGGTGGGGCATCACATGACTCCTTTATTTGGAGCATGTCTGATTCCAATAAATATTTAAAAGAAAATTGGCAAAATGGTGATAAGCAAAGTTGGTTATTAGGTAAGTTTCCTTAACATAAAATAAAAAAAAAATCTAAAATATTTTTATTGAAGGTGATAGTGGATATGCGTTACAACCAAGGGGAATATTAATATCATATACATAGAGTTGCAGGTGAGGACACACCACAGTCAAAATTTAATACTATTCATTCAAAATGCCGCAACGTTGTAGAAAGAACAATTGGTGTTCTGAATGGTAGATTCAGATGTCTTTTAGGTGAAAGAGGATTACATTATACACCTATGAAAGCCATACAAATTACTAATGCCTGCTGTGCCTTGCATAATATTTGTATTAATTTTAAAGTTCATGAATGTTACACCGAATATACATATCCAGATGATGATGATGATAATAATTATGAACCTGAAAACACTGGAAATATAAATTTGCAAAATATTGCCAAACAAAATAGAGATATAATTGCATATTCATTTTAATGTTTTTAATACTGAATTAAAAAACTTATAACTAAAAGAATTTATATCAAGAGTATTCACATAGAACAACTTCTACGAATTTTCATTTCAATAAATTTCGCTAGAGATGGGATACCTCAACGATATAGAAGATATATGGATAGGGCATAAATATAAAAATTTGAAGCCACGCCGGGTATAGTTGTCTCTTTTTTTGCTAGCCGAATTGTCAAAATATAAAAATGAGAAATTAGGGGCGGATTAGGTTTTTTTTTAATTCGGGCATCAATTTTTAAGGAGATAATTTTTTTTTTTTTGAAAAATACAAGTAAAGATCATCCTAAGGAATATTTTAGGTCGCGCAACGATAATTATACAAATGGAAAGTAAAATAGAGTAATTTGTTTAGCTAGTTAATATTGTTAATTTATATTGAGACTCTTAAACTTAAAAAAATAAGCCAGCCCTGTAAATCTAAAATCAGCTGTTATAATATTTTTCATATTATTAATTTGACACTTCGGCGAGCAAAAGGAAAGAGAACTACCAAAATCGTGGCTTCATAAACAATTTTTCAATATATTAAAATTTTAATGTGTTAAAAAGAGAGGGAACATTTGGATGCCACTTCCATAAATATATGGATGCCACTTCCATATATTTCTTATTCGTAGGGATACCCACCCACAACAGAAAACAATGAGAATGAGTGCATATTTACTTTTTTAGGTCTTTTCTTACTCTCTTCTGTTTAGCTTTGCCTTTGTTTGAACTAAAAAAAAAACTATTTCCTCTGTTCTCGCTATACAAAAAGAAAACTTTAGTTAGTTTATAGCAGTGGTCGCAATTAGATTTTAGGTAGTGTACCAAAAAATATGATTTTTTTGAAACAATATTTCTTACGTGCCAAACCAATTCCATAATATAAAAAAGTATTGTAATAATAGAAATAAAAGAATGTGATTTATTTGGTTTTTTATTACTTTTAATTAATTTTTTAATTTGTTATATAAAGGTATATAAAAAAAATATATATATTTCTTTAAAGTTTAAAGGAAAAAAAAATATCAGTTCTGATATAATAAAAATATAACAATTAATAACTTTACCTATAACAATATAACAATTAATAGTAGGGAACATAATACTCTTTTTAAAATAAAACACCATATTGTAAATGCTTTTTATTTTTTATCACGAGTGCCAGTAAAGTTTGAACCGTGCCAATCTTGGCACGCGTGCCACTTAATTTCGACTTTGTCGCATGCTTTTTTAATTAAGTACAGTATGCAAAATCCGTATTCGTACACCCTTATTTTAAAGACAAAAGTGTGTCCATTACTGCAAATTTAATGAAAAAGTTTGTCCATTACTGCAAATTTAATGAGCATACATTTAAAGAAAAAAAACGAATGTACTTTTCATTTTTCATTATTCAATAATTATGTATAATAATAAATTAAAAAATGTCATAAATTAAAAATGTACGAATACGGATTTTGCATACTGTAGATAAAATATAAATTTTTTTTCCATCCATTTATTTCTATACGCACTTATGGATTTTTGTAATATGTAATCTATTTTTCAGAATTTTCAGTTTTCTTTCTCTGTTTTGTTTTGTGGTGAGAGAATTTTTGTGCTCATTTTTTTTTATGAGAAAAAATAAAAATTGGGTATCCCATCTTTATTTCTAAACATGACAATTTCATTGTTCGTGGTAGTTTGTCTTATTATAAATAGTTTCTGCTAAAACATAACAGTCTTTTCTTGACCAATTTAAAAGAAATTAAATAATATATATATGTAATGTAATATATATGTATATCTAAAAAATTAATTAATTATGTATTTAAACAAAAAATAACAATTATAAATTTAATAAACATATTTTTTTGGTAATTAAAAATAAATAAATATTAAATCAAATTAAACATGTAATAATAAAAAAATAAAAAATTCATTAGTTTAAAAAAAAAATATTTCAGTTGACTAAAATTTTTTGCATTTCTAAGTCATTAATTTCCTTTTTAATCACTAGAGTCTTCACAATCAATAATTTTTTTTGGTTTTTTGTTCATTTTGAATTCTATTTCTAAAAATTTTGTTTTTATTTCTAATTTGGACAAAACTAATTTGTCATTATTATAATAATGCTTTTTTAATAATTCATATTTTTGTTGTTTAAGTTCAAAAATTTTTAAGTGGATTTCATTTGCTTGTTTTAATTGCTGTCATTTTTCTTTATCAATTTCAATAATTGTTCATATTTTATCATTATCATCAATCATTTTATAGAATGAACTTTGTGTTTCCGTTCGTGTTTTTAATAGTTGTTCTTTAATTTCTTTAATATTGCTTTTCTCTGCAGATGATTTTCTTTTCATTGTTTGTGGACGATCATTGTCAAGGTGCTGCTTATGTGATGATGATGTTTTATTGGGTGGTTCATTTTCTTTAATTTGTTCTTCCTGTGTAAAATCATTAAAATCCTCAAATATCCATTCCTCAATGGTATCATTTCGCGGCTCAACAATAGTTTCCAGTGGTTTTCGCCCACATTTTTTACCACAAGAACACCCTTCTACAGCAGCATTTAAATTTAACAAGGAAATCGTGGACTCTTCTTGAGGAGTATATGATATTTGCTTATGTGCTCCTCCACCTGTTGCACATAGCTCTAATTTATTTTTCCTCATTTTTTTTTAAATTATACTTATTATCTGCCCATATCTATATGTAAAAAATATATTATATTATATTAATTATCATATATATAGAAAAAGTATAATAAACCTTTTTCCATTCTACAGCTTCTCTAAGAGGTGGACAAGGGGATTTAATTTATCGCTTACTAATTTCCACAATGCTTTTCCCCTTCCTCGAGCATCTGTGGAACCAATAAATCCACTGGCCAAATCTTTATGCTCCTCCATGTATGAAATTAGAATTGCATACTGTTTTGCAGTAGTTACTTTGGACCTAAATTGTGTATTGTTGTATTTATATAAAATAATATTGGAAAATAAATATTAACTTTAAATTACATTTAACGTTAAATCATTTAACTATGAATATTTTTAATTATAAAGTATCAGAAAATATTAATTAATATTTTATTTATTTTTTATTACAAGCATAATTAAAATGGTTGATTTTTTTTCCCAAATTATTAAAAAAATATATGATTTTACTAATTTTAAACCTTAAATTAATTTTATGTGAAGACATGAGTGGATAAACATGTTAAGTGACATTTTTTCAAATTTTGAGAAAAATGAACTTTTATGTTTTTTTAAATATTATTGTGTTCTTTTTTTCCATAATGTCAATGTAATATTAATGTTTGTTTTAATCGATTTGTTTATGACAGGGTTTTTCAAAAAATAACTTTTGTTTCATTTTGTCTGCAAAGGATTAGAGATATTTTGAAATCCCTGTACTCAACACATTGTTCCACAAACTTAAACTTTAACTAAAAATAAATACAAAGGTAAATATGTTAATTGATAAAAGAATATTTTTATTCCAGTTTGAAAAAAAATAATTATAATTCATTTTATTTGATTGTAATTCTAATTAGTAATTTATTATATTGTAGTAAAAAAATAATCAAATGAAAATTATTTTATTTGATTAATTTGTTACTACAATATAGTAAATTTTTATAAATTTTCATCAAAATATTGGAAGTGAAGATCGGTTTATTTATATTCTATTAATTTTATCTTGTTATTTTACCTGAGAAATTGGTTTTATTAAGATTATTAAGACTGATAATATTTTGATAAAACCATTTATGCTCATCTGGTATAAATTGAATTTGCTCTGTTAAGTTTTTAATCTTCTCCTCTGCAATTAATTTCACAATCTTTTCCCTCTGTAAAAAATTGGATACATCAGGAGCTTTTAAATTTGTCAGAGATTTCATCAGAGATTTTAAATTTGTGAAATGGTGTATTTGGATCATAGGAAGTTTTATAGAAATATGCACCATATTCTTCTACTCTAATCCATTTTATTTTATCTCGAAATAGAACTTTTTGTTTTAGAACATTTGTCTTAGTATTTTTCATTTCGAGTTGCCTAGATAATGACTTTACTGCCCGAAAATGATTTAACATGTTTATCAAGGTACCATTTACACCAATAGCTTATCTTATAATGTCTCGATATTGCTCTGCTGTATAAATATTTTCATGTTTCCGAAGAACTTTCTCTATACGCCCAAAATCTCTGTCACTGTCCAAGTAAGAATGACCAACTTCTGGGAATTTGTGATCGATTCTATCAAAGTTCTTTAAAACTAAAACTTGGTGTAATGCTATCATATTGAAGTTTTTATTTTGCCCAGAACATGAATCTGACCAAATAATTAGATGACGTCGTGTATGTGTTTTGTATGAAAGTCCAAAGGCAACTTATTACCTCTAAACTACCACGGTTAGCTTCACTTTCAATCCATGTGAGCATGTACCTTTTGTGTCCATTTGTGGTAATACAATCTACACCAAGATTATAAAACGATAATTGACGTAAGTAGTATGCTTTAGAAGTGCTTAATTTTGGTAATGGCATTGTTTGTTGTAAATCCATCGTAATATAACATACATTAGGGTCCTTTTGTGCCTTTTCACGATCTAATTGTTGCATTTCGAAGCTCAGCTTATAATTGGCTTGATGTTCCTTTGTAGATTTTCCTGAATCACAAGTACTACACGTGTCACTCTTTGGAATGCCGAATGATAAATTAAATTCTGAAACGAATACATTTCGGTAATAAGACATTTTCACCAAAAATCTATTATCAATTTTTTTTTTAGTGCAATCTTCAATATATAGCTTGTGCATTTTATTAATGTTCAGTAGTGGAGAAAGGTATTTTTTGTGAGGATTTTTATTCCGAGAATAATGCGATTCTATAGCCGGAAAACTTTTTATATGTTCTCGAACGTAATTTTTAACATCTTCCTCAATTCGATTAGTTCTATGCTTATGTTTTCCTCGTTTATCGGGCAACGGACCTGTCCTCACACATTTTATGTGTTGTTGAATTATATCCACTTTTTGTCTACTAAACTGGTAAATTGCACAAAAAGCCATTTTACATACTCTGATTTTCTTCCCTTTTATAACTACGTAGTATTCAAATGAACTCAGACGATGTTTGAACGCACCCTTTTTGATCCGCTTCGGTGACTTTAGTTCAATACTTTTAAACAAAAAAGTATTTTTGGAATTGATGTCAAGTTGGTAATAACCGGAAAGTAAGATTTCTCTTGCAGGTAGATCAACAGAATTGGAGCAGTTAAATCGACACTTATCTGTGCAAAGATTACCAATTTTAATAGATTTTTGGCCTCCAGTTTTACCTTTCTGAGTTACATATTCAAGACCTTTTTCTCTAGCCATTGCATTTTTATTTCGTTTCCATTCCGCGGTATTTTTTATTCTCTTTCTAACATTTTTCTCTTTTACTTTAAAATTTTTTTTTTGGTTTTCGATTCAACAGGAGCTTCTAAAATGTTATCCAAAATATGTTCAAAATCAGTAGAGTATGACTCTCCAAATATACTTAGAATATATTCACTACTGGAGCCTCCAGAAAAATCTTCATCAGAACTAAAATAATCTGCAAAATTAAGTAAAATTTCATATTACATTTTAAGTTTGGGCCTAAATTTATGATTATATATTTAAAATACCTTTGTCCTGATGTACACCACTAGGCCCAGCCTCATCTATATCTTTTTGAGAAATTAAATTTAATTTATCCGTTTTTTCTTGATCACGAGACATTTTTTTTTAAATCAATAATGTAAATTCTATGTTAGACAATTTATTTTTCTAATAAAACTTTGCACGATTTAATTATTGAATACAACTTACCTTACCGCTTGAATCTTAAAAATAATGAATTTAACTACTGACGCAATTAATTTTAGAATTGCACTATATTGACATAATATTAAGAAAAAGAACTACAACAAAATACAGAACAAACAACAACGGTAATGCATAATAATATATTAAGTGTGCACTTAACATATTCTTGCAAAAAATAATTTTATGTTTTTTTGCGAATAATTTGGATTTAGTGTAAAGGGATTTTAACATTTTCATTTACAAATAGATCATATTTTTTCATTTAACATTTTTATCCATAACAAAAAATCTAAATAACCGTTAATTTCGTGTAAATAATATAACTGAAAGTTGCAATGAACTTTATCATCTTCAAATCAATAAATATCTCGAAATTTAGCAAAATGTCATTTAACATGTTTATGCACTCATGTCTTCATGTAATAAATACTTACATTTTGTTTGAAAACAAAGAACAAACGATAACAAAATAGTTGACGTTAAAATTTTCGATCGAAACATTAAAAATATGAGTTACATTAATCGATTCGATCAAAAATCTATACGTTTTTTAATGACATTCGAAACGTTTTCAGTGATACCAAAATGACAATTTCGATACGTTTTGCAAACGTTACGAATTCCCCGATACACGCCCAGTTATTAAATTATCCATTTTTATAAAAATAATTTTTTTTTCGATACAAAACGTCACCAATTTTTTTTATTTGACACTACAAAACTTCAAACTGACAAATTTAATCGGTTGGTGTCGGAAGCTATGTAGCCAGCCCACTTAACGAATCGATTCGGAAAGGAACTGAATTGATCGGTACCGTCGTACCGAACTGATCGGCACATTGTAGCCCAAGCTTGAAAGTGAATAAAATCATAACAATTTCAATAAATATTTTTATACCAATCATTTTTAATTCAGCATTTCCCCAATTTTTCTTTTTTCCGAAATAGATAATAAAATTGCAAATATAAATTTATAAATGTTTGAAAAATTAATAAATATTTTGTTATTATATAAGATGTTCCTTAAATATTTTATGGCGTTTATTTTTTTATTATTATGTATTAATATTATATTATTAAATGAAATTTCATAAAATAATATTTTTAATTTATTTTTGAAATTACAAATAGAACCAATACGTAAATATTGATTTTTCTACAGGAGGCATGTGATCACAATTTTAAATTGGGTTCCAAAAAACAACTTAAAAAAAACCAAAAAGTTATTGAAAATTTTATGAAAATTTATATTGTATATTAAATATAGATATTTTTTTTTCTTTTGGTTTAAATACAATGTAGAGGTAAAATACCATATTTTCATTTGTATGTTCTGTCAATCATTGATAAACAATGACAAAAAATATTATTATAATATCAAAATAATGAAAATAAGGAATTTCTTTTTGCGTACCAATTCTACTTTTCAAAGTGGTGTTAAAAAAAAATTTCTAATATTATTTTAATATGAAAACCCCAAAACAAGGGAGAAGAATTATTTTGTGATTAAAATTATTGAAGTATTTATGTAGCTCTAGGTATGTATAAAATAAAGGCTTTTAAAAACTTTAGGCTATCAAATTTGTCACTTTTGTAATAAATAAATATAATTGTGTTATGACGACATAAAAATTTCCTAATCCTCCCGAATTATGTACTAATAAAAATCTATTTTTTATCTTTAATGCCGATGATGATTTTATATTAATAAGGTAAAAGGGTATTGCTTTTGTATAGTGAATGAGAATGATTGACATAAAAGCTTTTTATTTAATTGTATTTTTTTTTGTTCTAATTTATTTATTATTTAGATTATAAGTTTTAAAGGACGGCGAAAAATTTTAATATTTATTAATATTACATACATATGCACATACATACATATTATTTATGTTATAATTTTATTATGTGAGAATCAGTATGATAAAATTGTTCAGTTAATTAACTAGTTAAAGCGAGAAATTTATTTTCAAAAATCTATATCTGGGTGCGTAATTAAAATTACAATATTTTTTTCTTTCGTTAACACGCACTGCCCGACACAGTTCATCTCACTTTATTTGAGATCCTACATATTGCAAATTGCAATCTTGATTTAAGTGTAAGCTACATTATAAATTATTGTTTTAAGTTTTTACTAACATTTTGAATTTTCATAGCAAATGATAATTTTCTTTTCACGGCCGACGTATGTACGTCAAACGCGCTTAATTGGTTAAAATATTAATTTATCTTGTATATACATCGTTTTATTTCTACATTATGTACGAGTATACAGTATACGTAGGATAAATCATAATTAATATATGGATTTCAACTTATTTGTACTGTATGTATTATGTATATGTAATTAAATAATGACCAATAAGATGCATAATTAATAATTTAATCCTAAAAATGATTGTAGCTAATAAATACTATCATACTATCTTTTTGTTCAATAATATCAATTTCAGATTCAATAATTTAATAGCAGTTTTCCAAAATATAAGTACGGCCATCTTTTAGTTGGTATAATCACCGCATTTTTTGAGTTGTTGCGACGAGATTTCAAAATTTTACAGGCAGCAGCATCGTTTAGTACAACGATTTAGAAATATATGGATGGAGCATAAAGTAAAATAATTGAAGACTCTCCGGGTATAGTTGTCTCGCTTTTTAGGTCGTCACGTGTCAAAATTTATAAACGGCTAAAAAGGACGGACTAGGTTTTTCTTCTAATCCGGGCTTGCTCTAAAATTATGCAATTATTTTTAAATTGTATGAAAAAAAAGATTGTTTAGTGAATATTGTTATTTAGTGGAAAGGGAATCTTGTTATTTAAATTATGACGGATTAAAAATATATTTTTTACCTGAACAATATAAAAACTATTAAAATACTGGCAAAATTTAAAAATATGTATAATTTTTCAATGTGTTAGATAGAGATAGCAAATTTATGCTCCTTCCATCTATTACTAATTCGTTGGTTTAGTAAGTAAAAACTTGACTAGTGATTTCACACATGTCCTTTCAAAAGAGCTTTAGAAAATATAAGTAATGCTGTAAATCCATATAAAAAA